>PRKT01000350.1:532524-557314 GCA_003671525.1 Saccostrea glomerata | reverse complement strand
GGTACCAGTTTTCGCTGCATTTGATTTCCTGAATTTTGCATTGCATTTCCGACAATTAAACAAAGTTAATAGAATATAATTGGTGCCAGTAACACAAGTGATTTATAAAACGAAAGTCAAGCAATAAAACGTTAAAGTTTGTATTTTGAAAAATAAATCAAGTCAAGTCACATAAAACAAAGACAGGTTGAAACGCTCACACACCGACATACACACAAACGTTTTGGTAACTCGGAATAGTCCAGAGTAAAACTATATTTTCTTGATGACGGAATGTCCAGTACATCTAATGTTCATGTCCGGGATACTGAGTAGTCCACGGCAGTTTTATCACACATACGCAATTATCATACAAGTCGAACGCTCTTTGAGGTTGAGGATTGACACTAATTCCTTAGATAAATACTGATTGACAAATTCCTTTTTACTGTCTTAACTTAACTTGATAGGTAAATAATTTCAACATATGTTAAAAATAAGCATTAGAAATAATTCTTTTCATAAAATTCAATTCTGTTACATTTCAAATGAATTTGTAAAATTAACTACATGTATATGACAATTGTCATGCTGCAGATCTGTAGCTCGCTAGCTGTTCTGAAAAAAATTGAGATGGATCACCAGAGAGCTACAGTGCCATCCATATTATCTCAAGTTCAGGCTCAGAAGGACTATTAAAACGGTTGTAAGGAATGTTTAACTGTAGAAAAATTTAAGGAATGTGTTAGAGACACACGGTAAATAATATTTTTAGATTCAAGCAGTTGAAAAACACGGATATTGAATATAGCTTCAGTGCAATTTTTTTCTAATATTTTCTAGTTTTTTATTCTTCGTATTTCTCAATTTATCATGTTCAAATAACGTGTATTTATTTTTATTGTCGCATATCTGCGGTGATTTTCTTTGATCTTTCTGTGGTGATATATCCCATATCACATATGCGATAATACTTTCCACGCCCCTTCATATATCACTGCAGGAGGCAGAAATCAGGTCATGAGAAAAAAAAATGATTTTATTTTACAAGTTCATAACTACAGAAAAATGAACATGTTTAGGTATTTCTTAACCTTTAACTTAATTCAAATGTACATGTATTTAACTAAGTTGAAAGTTCCCAGTCGTTCAAAAGATTAATCCATTTTGAAAGTTACGGTAAAATCTCCAAACTTTATATCGTTAAACTCCTTGATATGTGTTTCTGCAATTTCATATTTGTCGAGTGCCTGGCTCAAAGATAAATCGTTAAAATCTTCAAACTCAGTTAGAAGTCAAAGTCAAATTCACTAAGAACGTCCGACATATTGGAGAGCTTGCTTGAAATGAATCTTAAGTTCATGACACGCTGAATATTTTTCTTATTGAATTTTGACACTCTCAATGAAATTTACGTCATCAGACATGCGACAAGTTGCTTACATCATAGATGCCTCGTACTATTGGTTATATCGTTTTCATGGGGCGTGGAAATCTCGGGCGCTCCGCGCCCTCGATTTCCACGCCCCATGAAAACGATATAATCAATACTACTCGGCTTCTATGATGTAACCTATACTTAAGGCACGTTAAACCTTCGCAAGTGAGTTAAGGCTACATATGGAGTTTTCTATGGAAAATAATTAAGTAAGACCCAGTATTGCTATACATACCGCAAAGAAAATGTCAAGACTTGTTTTCTAATAAATTCTTGGTACCCACGATATGCTACTGCCAGTGCACATTATGACCTCATATTATGACGACATCGACCTTTACTACACAAGTTTATAAGAAACATCAACAAAATCGCTTCGGCGCAAGGGCATACCTTATTTTATTTTACAGAAACAAGGTATAAAGAAAAGCAGAATATTCCAAAGATTTAAGATATTGCTGCACAAATGTCGACACTGCAATTGTTTAGTTACTATTTGCACGGTTCTAAGTAGAAACAGGATAAAAATATACAGTCCAGTGTAAGTTTAGTAAAATTTGTATCGATCGAAGAAGAGGATAGGATTTGTGCAGCAATTTTATTAATTCTAAGAATATTTTCTTTAATATTATACTTTATTTATTTCAAATTAAATACGATATGCCCTTGCGCCGACGTCGTTTTGTTGATGTGTTTTATTATCTAGAATGGGAAAGAACGATGACGTCATAATATGACGTCATAGTGTGCACTTGCAATAATATGCTGTGGGTACTAAGTATGTTTAAGAAAACCAATTTAAACTTTCTCTGTACATAAGATATACAATTTATGCATTTTTATTAGCTTATCTGCATAGAAAACCCATATACAGCCTTAACTCACTTGCGTTATTTGTCAACCAGTCTGACAGTGTCCATCTGTCACGAGAACTTTAAACTTGATAATAACTATTGAATGAGTTGAAATAGGACTTTCATATTTCACATGTGCATTATTTGTGACATGTGATTTTCAAATATACTGTGATTTTTATCCCCGTGACCTTGATCTTGGAGCTTGACCTACTTAAAAGTAACATTACTTTAAATTGACCATAACTATTAAAAGCTTTCATTTTATAAACATGTACATGTAATACCTGTGTCAACGCCTTTGAAAATTCATTATGATTTTTGACCCTTTGACCTTGAAGTTTAACCCACTTTTCAAAAACTTTAACCATAGTCATACCTTTTGAGAGAAAAGAGATCGATAAGGGCTTTTATTTTACCACTGTGTATTACCTGTAACAACATTTTTTTAAATACCGATACGCTGATTTTGACAACGTGACCTCAAGGCTTGACTTACTTTTCACAATTTTTGTCCCCCGCTTTCGCGAAAGCGAGGGGACATTAAATCTCATTCGTCTGTCCGTCGGTCCGTCCGTCCGTCCGTCGGTCCGTCAGTCTGTCCGTCCGTCACAAAAACTTTAACCTTGCCCATAACTTTTGATTTAGTGGAGCTATAATTTTCATATTTCATATGTGTATTCCTTGTTATAAGACCTTTCTTTGGGTACCACCAAATTTGACCTTTTGACCTTGACCTTGGAGTTTCAACTACTTTTACTAAAAAATTCCAAACTTTTACTTTGGCCATAACTTTTGAATGGTAGGTACAAGGACTTTCATATTTCACATATCTATTCTTTGTGACAAGACCTTTCAATGAATACCAACAACTTTGACCTTTTGACCTTGACCTTGGAAATTTACGTACTTGTGAAAAAACTATATTCTTGACCATAATTTTTGAACGGTAAGGGCTACGGCTTTTATACTTCACATATTTTATTCTTGTAAGAAGACCTTTCATTGGATACCAAGAACTTTGACCTTTTGACCTTGACCTTGGAGTTTTAACTACTTTTTAAAAATTATAACCTTGGTCACAACTTTTGAACGGTAGATGCAAGGACTTTTATATTTCACACATGTATTCTTAGAGGCAACACCTTTCATGGGATACCAACAACTTTGACCTAAGGACCTTGGCCTTGGAGATTTACGTACTTCTGAAAAAACTTTAACCTTGACCATAACTTTTAACCGGTAAAGGCTAGGGCTTTCGTACTTAACGTATGTAATCCTTGTGAGAAGACCTTTCATTGCATGCCAAGAACTTTGACCCTTTGACCTTGACCTTGGAGTTTTAACTACTTTTTAAAAACGTTAACCTTGGTCACAACTTTTGAATGGTAGAAACTAGGACTTTCATATTTTAAATATATGTATTCTTTATGGCAAGACCTTTCATGGGATACCAAAAACGTTGACCTATTGACCTTGACCCTAAAAATGATATCTTGCCCACAAAGATACCGAAAGCGGGGGACCACAATTCTTTGAATTTGCTTGTAATCTTTATCATAACTTTTGAATGAGAAGAGATAGGGTTTTCGTATTACTCAAAAATCAAATGTATGTAACCTGTGATAAAATCATTTCAAATACTAGAATGTAATGAACTTTGACCTTGAAGTTTAACCGGCTTTAAACATTGCTTAAAATTGACCATGACTTTTGATAAAGAAAGATAACGCTTTCATACCTAGATTTACACATGTATACACGTATTAGATGTGATAAGGCCTATCGAAAAAAGTATAGCTTAAGAATTCGTCAATACGGTAGCACACAAATAGCTCTGCTTATCACCAGCGTGTGTCATGGTGTGACGTAAGGTCATTTTAACAAGGTCAAGGTCGCAAACATTCCTTTACTATCTTTTTTGATAGTAAAACATAAATAAGATGACATCTACCATTAAAAGATTGCTTTAACATTAGAACGTGGCATGACCTTGACCCAAGGTCATTTCTCCCTGTCCGCAGCTCCGACGGAAGACCTACTCGTTGCTTTGCAACGAGCTCGGCTCTAGTTCTTTTTTTTTTCTAGACGCAAACTTTGAGACCTCGTAACTCACTCATTTATCAACGGATTTCACTCAAATTTTCAGAGGTTATAGACGTTTATAAACTCTATCAGAATGCTTACAAAAATTTCAAAAAGTCACTTCCGGTTTTGAGTTATTTCCCTTTTAACGAAAATTTATAGGCTTTCGTTTCCAGACAAAGGCTCAGAGACGGCTAAAGCTGGAGCAGAAATTTTACTGATTTTAGATAAAGGAAGGATTGAAGTTGTGCACATCGGTTTTTGTTTTTCGATTTCTCTATTCAAAATGGCGCTAAATAGGGGTCAAAAATTAGAACGCTTAAAAGAACCAAAAATTACTCATATTTTGTTTCTTATCTTCTAAACTAAAAATATTTTGTTAAAATATATAGAACATAATTTGTGCAGAATTAGAAGATCTTTCAAACAATATGTCGGAAAAAGGGCTGACCCCTAAATTAAGGGATCTAGAGGGACCAAAAGTATTATTCAGATATCTTAAAAAGTATTGAGAATTTGTTATACATCAAAGAAGCAAAGTTGTTGAAAATGTCAAGCTAAATCTAATGGAGTCGTCAAAATACGTCGAACGTCGTCACTTCCTGCCAAACCGGAAGTAGTCAGAAAACACGTATTTTTGCCGTTTTTGACAAGTTTTTGGGCAACATATGTCTCTTGGAGCTTAAAAATTAATTTTTTGTGCGTCGTCGTCACTTCCGGTCAAACCGGCAGTAGCAAAAAATGGCTTATTTTTGCATTAATTAACATAGCTTTAAAGGATTCAAAGCATTTTTGGGCATTATTTCTCATTTTTGTCAAAAATTAAAGCTACTTCCGGTCACACAGGACGGAAGACCTACTCGTTGCTTTGCAACGAGCTTTGCTCTAGTTATTATTATAATTTTTCCGGGGGGGGGGGGTACGTATACACCTTGACTTACCGAAAATCATCCTCTAGTGACTCTGACCTTATTCAGGAAAATCTTAAATCTTATTAATATTTAATTTTGACCAAAAAATCATACAATTCGATGAATTAAAAAAAAAACCAGGGAATCGATTATAAATTTCATTTTCCAAAATTAATTTTTATCCTCTGCTTGTCTATGATACGATTATTTTCTTAATTCAATTTATTATTAATCATGTTAATTATTTAATTTATTAGTTATATTATTTATATATTTATTCTTTTCCTCCGACTCTTTAATATTTCTTTAAATGATGAAAAACTAAATGATAAAACTTTCTTTTCTCTTTCTTGGTTAAAATAATCTTATTTTAGTTAACAAAACGAAAAAGAAACTCGAAATACCTCGGTAGGTTCTTCCTGTAGTTAAGATAAAATGGGTTTCCGAATATACACGATATACGCAAAACACGATAGATCATACACGATAGAACCTGATAAACGATCTACACGATAAACGCAAAACACGATAAACGGAAAACACGATAGAAAACGCAAAACACGATAAACGGAAAACACGATAGAAAACGCAAAACACGATAAACGGAAAACACGATAGGATACACGCACGATATGATAAGATACACCACGATAGGACACGATAGATTTATAAAGAATAACGATGCGGGTACTTTATACACATGCATACTTGATATAGATTAATATGGTAATCAATTGGGATACAACTGCGTACCAGATGTAAAATATGTACATCCTGTAGACACATTACAAAGATCCGGAGATCAATTGCAGAGCTTTTGACATCTTTTACCATAATGAGGATAGGAACATTGTTCACTGCAATTCTTTCCAACATATCCATCCATACATGCTACAATTAGAAAAACAATTTACAACAAAATTGTGTCCTGAAAAATGCAAAGCCATCAGAAATTCAATGTAAATACCTAATAAACTTAATGCATGTGTGTTCTTGGTCTTTTGGGACTACATGTACTGGGGATAGACATTTAGGTTAATACTTAATATTTCACTTTAAAAGTTACAAAAAGATCAAAATTAACCTGAACAATTTTGAATCTTCTCGTTCCATTCATATCCTGAACAACACCCTTTATATCTAGAGAATTAAATAAAATAGATGCATAAATCGATGGCAGGAAAATGTTGTTGGGAAATATCAAGGCAGAAACAAATGATAGTGATCAATTTTTAATATCTTTTAAACACATTATAGAATTAATCATTTAAAGTACATGTACAATACTTGCCCATCGCATTGTTTGTCCACACAACTAACAAAATTTATTACAAGGCATGTAAAAAAGTTGGTCTGCGCCAAATTTAAAATCATTTTATGTTGAAACTAATACTACTGATCGAGTGATCTTTGTCAATATTCCTCATACAGTTATTTTAAAACTCATGATTTTCCTATTTGTCGATTGTTATTTAAGATCATAATAAGGAAATTTTGCTATCTAGTTTTCAACATCTTAAACGCGGAAATGTGTCATATAGTTCGTACAATGCAGAGCTTAATTTAACTATAAATATTAATTGTGTAAATACAGCTTTATTGGAGAGTTTTAAACACTTAAAAAAATTTTATTGAGCCGTTGAAAAATTGTATAATGACAAGGTGAAAGAATCTGACAATATTGAAAAAAATCAAAAAGGTTTAAGCATTCCTTTATTTAAACATAAAATACTGTAAAAACCACGGTTGCTTACTTAAATAAGGAAAGAGATACATTTTAACTTTCAAATATGTTTTAGACTGCTCTTGTACAATGTTTCTGATACTTATTTATATTCCTTTTAATCAATATCTTTTTCTTCATTTCTACATCAGAGCCAGATATTTCTATGGTCCAAAGCTTTCAGTGGAATTTATTCTTTACCGTATGCAGTATTCAGAGGATTGAGTTGTTAAACACGGGAATTCAATAATTAAGTCGTTAACCAAGAATTACGATATGCTAACCATACTAAGAGCAATTCCTTGCAAATACATTGAAAAAAAGCATTCTAGAGGTGGCTTTAGGAGGATGGATCACCTTAAATTGTACAACCCGCAGAAAATCCAGACCCAATATTTAAAAGATGCTCTTTGATCTTTATCCTACCACAAAATTATAGCTTTTCTCAATACTAGTATTGTCCTGAGAGAGTTTAGCGCAGATCAATTTTATTTCAAGTTTGTGAGGAAATAAAATCAAACGAATTAAATGTTCGAGAACATTGATCCCTTGTGAGAACGTACACGTGTAGGTTCAGGTATCATAGAGGTTTAGCCAAGACCTGTTGACCGGATGCTACGGCGCTGTTCTTGATTTGGAGTTATCTCCTGAGGAAAATCACTTTGAGGAAAAAAACAGTTTGTAATATAAAAGTCAGTGGTCATTTGAGAAAGCAATAAGTAGTTAAAATGATCGGTTATACTTTTTCATTTGGCGGAATGTTTGTTGTGGTTGCTACATGAATACGTTGTTATAATTTTCAAATCAAGACAGAAATGCACGTAGAGGGGTTGGACAAAACATATGAAGATAACAAACAGTATTCAAGATGAAAAGTCCATTAAAGGGGCAATATCCCTAATAGTGATTTTCTGGAGACAATTTCCCATGAAATTCAATGAATTGTCATGTAAGATTTCCTAGATTTTAATCACAAGGACCATTTTATAGTTATATTAATCGAACCTATTATAACGGTCAGATGTGGATTTATATTTTCTATTGCCAAAATGTTATTATTTATTTATAAAAGTTTACCTAAAACATTTTAATTCAGTTCCTTTAAGCGGTGTAAATTGAGCTATTTCTATCTCTTAATGTATGGCATTTAATTGTACTGTTGCAAAAATTTCAGATGCAGAATTGTTATAAACATTTAAAGCCCGAGATAATAAGCACCACCCTCAGATTTACCTGGTCTGTATCCCCCTGTCAATCAAATAAATTACGGTCCATCATTGGGTACCTGAAATTGATTGACATTTAGCTACTAGTCCCTGTGTATCTCTCTTCACCTTGTTTGACACGCGTGGCCACAATCAAATTGTCTTTCGGTCGTCTGATGTTTACCGCTAAATCACTATCGTAATGAGGAAGCCATTTCGATACAAACAATTTTAACTTGATTATAATTGAGTATGATTATCTTTATTACAAACATTTCATTATAAAATGAAAATAATCTCATAATAGTGTTTCAATAGAGCAAATCAAGATTGTGTATATTTTTCCTGATGAAAAGTGTATAGGCGACTGTTTTCAGTCGTAAAAAGATTCTTGTTTTGAGACGCGGCGAAATCATTACGGGGCATCAAGGAGAAAATCCCCTGCGAGGTGAAATTCATGATTTCAGGAACTTTTATGAATCGTTCATGAACATTCATGATGTGTTCATGACTGGTTCATAAAGATGGTTCATGAACTTTATTCATGAATATATTCATAAAATGTAGTTTATGAACAAATTATGAATATATATGAATATTGGTAATTATCATTTTTAAGACAGAAAAAACGTAGAGTTCAAGGTATTATGAATGTTCATGAATTTTCATGAAGACTAAAATAATTGACAAAAATGATAAACAAAAAACACTCAATGCTCTCATAATACAACTTTTGCATGCAGATGCAATTGTTGAACAAGCCCCTGGTATAATTTATATTAATAACATTCTTTCACCATCTGAAAAAATAAATCATGAAATCTGTAAACATTTCGTGTTTTTATTTGATTTTAATTAAACAAACACTGCATCACCATTGACAGCATTTTTTTTTCAAATTCATTACTTGTGTTTCTTCATAATTTGAATTAAACAGTTATATTCATCATAATGTGCTTTAATTAATGTCGTTTTTCATCACACAACTTTGTTCCACCGAATTTTAACATCAAACTTTAAACAAGTTGTTGGAAAATGAAACATTCTGGAAAGAGAACTTTGTGAGCTTCGTAAAAACGTTTTATATATTTATTATCAACTAAAAAATTATATTACTTGTCTGTATTGTACCATATTATTCCTGGATCGAAACGCTTTATACATTTCAATTTTGGTGCAGTTAAAATGTCAAGTTTCCCTTGCTTCGTGCGTAAATGATAGAGCACAGACTGCATGATTGTAAAGTATCTATGACATAATCCACATTTGTATTTTGTAGTTTTGATTCTCCTATGCGTCTTCACAGCTCAGAATATTCTGTCTGAGGGCGAGAGATTGTTATTATCATGTCATAGGGGGCCGCCATACTTGCTATGCGAAACTAAAAGTCAATACATGTATAATTTATGACGTCAAAAATTCGAATTCTTCATTGATAAAACTTATTTTGATATAAAAAATTGTATTTTCAGTGGAAAATTATTCAGATAGTGTTTGTATTCTTTTTTTAAAAACAGAAATCTTGGAAATTCGAAACTAACGTATTTCTTAGCTCTACCGTACATTTTTGAATAGGCGCAAACTTGAAAACGCGCGAGACGTTGGAAGTGGGAATTTGTAGAGTGGAAGAATCAGTATTTGTGATCTTTTATTTGCATAGTCACTGAGCCGTTTTCGTATTGCATAATTTTATTTCGATCGGGTTCAATATTCTGTTAATACTAATTATGGTAGCCATGCGGTTTGACTGGCGTTTTGGCTGTTAAGTTTGGTGATGTTGGCCTCCCTAAGGAGTAAGTTTTATATTGTTTTACTTGAATTTATATCTAACTTGATCATCTGTATCTAACAGTATTATGCAATATATTTTATCATGTCTAAATTCTGCAACTACAATGCTTTGTAAAACCGCGCATTTCCAGCATGCGATAGGCATAGGCCTGTTCAGCTCACATGTTAAAGTTACGCATTTAATTTTGAATGATTTCTTATGATTTTGATATTTTGTCGAATTCTTATTATGCTTTTGTAATTTGTAGTTTTTCACACTCTCACGAGATTGCTTATGATTTTGATATTTTGTCAAATTCTTATTATGCTTAACAGAATACGAAGAAGGAAGACTATATATAGGATCGACCTACTTCATAACTGGTGAGTGACAAAAAATGGAGGCAATCACTGAGTCAGAAATCTGTCTGTAAATGTTACTGTCTATTTGTAATATAACAACTAATTAAAGCACATTATGATAAATTAATATTTCTCTTTTTTTAATGCAATTTTTGTCTAACTTTGCTTTGAGTTTGGATCCAACCATATAACATACATTAATCATAGACTGAGACTCAAAACATTCATAGGCCTGATTGATCTTCAACATGGCGGTCCAAGAAAATAGGCTTAAATCCACTCAGAATGTTTTAATTTGGAAGTGTCTCTGATGCAAAATTAAATGAAACTAAAATGCAAGAAAATACAAAAAAGTCTTATGTTTTACAATCATGGGTACTTTCAGAAAATCTTTCTTTTTGAAGGAAAAAGTGAAGCAGTTCACAAATGTTGATGAGCAGAAGACAAGAAACTCTTGCTGCACAAAAATCTTAGCTCTTGAAAAAGAAAGAAAAAAAGAAATGAAAATATGAATGATATTCAATCAAAGGATCCAAATGATGAAATTATGGAAATTCCACATGGAGAGACAATAAGGATTTTTGAATTGACCATCTCTGCTCGAACTGCTTGAAAGCACTGAAAACTGTTGCCCTGGTGCTGAACAAACTTTTCTCCTAGACTGGGATTAAAAACTGTTCAATTTCTGGCATTAAAACACAATTTGATACATGCTGAGGAAGGATCCCCCTCTCCTTTTGACCAAGTAAGGTTAAACATTCTGCAAAGAGTTGCATTTGAATTGAAATTTTTTATACTTTTACCAGGAATGAATTACATTACTCATTTACTTATAATGGTTTAATGTGTCAGAATTGTCTATTTTAAGTTTTTTAACAAAGATTTTGTTGGCATGGTTAGAAAACAAACATTTCTGTGAAATCTTTCAAGATGCTGTATTATAAATCATCTACTGTTACTTTTTTTTAGCATGACTTCATGCATTTTCATGAATAAACATGAATAATAATATTGCATTTTTTGTTTACAAATAAGCAAGAATATTCATGAATGCTAATGGTTCATGAATTTTATTCATTCATGAACATTCATGAAAAAATTCATCAAATAATTCATGAACAGTTCATGAAGATCCAATGAACTTATTATTGGACATTCTTGAAATGATGAATCTTCATGAATATGACTCTTCATGAATTATTCATGAAAAAAAATATTCATGAATATTCATCAATTTTCTTTCATGAATAAAAATTCATGATTTGAAAATGTCCAATAATAAGTTCATAGGATCTTCATGAACATTTCATGAATAAAATTCATGAAAAATTCAAGGGAATTCATGAATTATTCATGATCGCCTCGCAGGGGATAAGCTGGTAACATTTTTTTTTGCATGTATTGGATAATAATGTTGAAAACAAAATGTCTGATTAGTAACAACTTCGCCTGGACAAGTATTAAAGATATTAAGAATTTCTTTCTTTTCTCTTCCTTTTTTATAACCGAGAAAGGTTACAGGTGTTAAAAATAGTTTTGAAAGAAATACGCAGGTTAGCAATAAATTAATTTGTTGTTTTCAGTTGTTTAATTATTATCTGAATTTACTAAAAATACATACATATTTTTATGTAATTCTAACTTTACGAAAGCATCATTATCGCGAATTTTTCACAATAAGATACAGAATGTACATTTGCTAAAAATAGGACCACGCGACTTTTTATACAAACGGGAAGTAACTGTTACTATTTGACGTGATCGAAGCTCTAATTGCTAAATATGAAAAGTTTTTAAGATTTTGAAAGGGACAGGCAAGGATGAGTATTTTACTTTTGAATTTTTACCTTTGTTTCATTTTTTTTTAACAACGAACTCAAGTCATTGCTGCTGTGACATACAATGTACTAACTTAAAGGTACATACCGTAGATTTTTTAACAAAAGTCGACCGGTGAGATTTCTGCTTGTATGATATTAGATATTAGTCTGAAATTATGGAATTTATAATGATCATCAATTACATATGATATTTTTTATTTACGGTGTCGAGATTTATTAATTTAATTAATGATGAACATAGGGCCAACAAGCTGTACAGGTAATACTCATAGACTTCCTGTGTATACTGTTTGTGTATAGGGATTAGCGCTTCCCACGGTCTGCACGACCGTCAGTGCCTCGGGGTGCCACGCATGTAAAATTTAGTCCCTCCCCTTACCTGAGAAAACCGTACGGTTAAAAATCTCGGCCTTTAATTGATATTTTGTTCCACTAAAATATTTTCAGGGGCGATAATGGAAAGATAACTCTTGTTGATTGATGGGCATTATTTTATAAGCACAGAAAACAATTTGATATTCTGATTTAAAAAACAACGCTTCAGTATTTTTTCTAATGATAATTAGATAGGTATGAGAATAAAAATCATTTCTATATACATGTATACCTCAAATTTCTAATTTTATCGTGATATAAAAATAATTGATTTTTCTTTATACCATATCAAATTTTCTCCATATCATGATATGAAATATTTTTCACTTCTGAAAAAGTAACCAACGCTTCATATTTCAAATTATTTTCAATTTGAAATTTTTGCTTTAGTAGTTGATGAAAATCAATATTTGGAATTTACAAAAAATCGTGAAATTTGGAGCCCCATAAACACATAATCCCAAAACATCGTAGGTGGTATGAGGTTTCATGTAGGAGTAAGCATCCCTTGCCGGCTGGTCACACACGCCGTGTGCTCCTTGTCATGATCGGAAACAATGGAAGATCTGTCGTCAATTCAGTGTTTGAATAATGGACAAAAATTAGTACGAAAACCGTCAGTTAGCATTTGACTTATAATAAATTGTATTTTCTGACAAGGTCATTGTATCGACTTTAGAACTTACATAATAATGGCATAAAACAAGACAACTGAAATTCTTGTTTCATCAACTTGTTTGACAATGATTTACCTCGGTTTAGAAATTGTTTCTAAGTAGAGTATACGCTTGCGTATCGAATTAACTGAGTTTTGTAAACTTTGCGTGCAGGTATATTGCTTCATAAGTAAGAGTGGTTGACGATATCTTCCGTAACAATTTTATTACATTCATCAACTCAACCCACATTTAAAGAATTTCATAGTTTTTTTTTTTTTCAAATAGATTAAATTTTAAAATCACAACAAACCCTTCGCAGTATTTTTTTTATTACAAAGATCATTAAAATTCAAACGATATTCTTTTGATTAAATTTTTGAAAATATCAACCTTCAAGTTCTACATGTAAAAATTAATAAGCGCTTTTAGAACAACCTACCCGTTACCCGTTTTTAAATTTTATTTTTATGGAGCGTAATTTATAATGAAGTTTCGAATACTTGATATTTAACAAACACATAAGGTATCAAAATCTTACGATGCGTTTATTAACGTTTATAATTTCAAGTTTGCTCTTCCTGTCTGTGTATATCTATATATGAAAATATGATAACCCATTTCCAAGTAAAGTGTTTTTCGCTGAATTTCCTGATGTGAATACTTTCTTTGTAAAAAAAACAATGAAAATAATTTTAAATCTTTGTTCTTGAATAAATCTTCCCTGTCCTGATTTGGATTATACATACATAGGGAAATATTTTTATTATATAGATTTTCAAAAGGACATACTTAGACTTTGTTCTTTTTTAATAAGGCAAAATATCTACTTGACATGGTAATTGTTTAATACATGTAGCACACAGGCAACGGAGCTTACCATGAATAGTTGTCCAGTTCGATAAATGAATAGCAGAATATGACAAACTGCTACATAATTATTTATATTTTATTTTCAACGATGAACTCTCAAGAAGTTTTTTGCGGTCATATCTTTTTTAAAGCCGAATTATGATGTTTGAAAGCCGATTCATGTGTGTAAGGTCATATTTTGGAGGTCACATATTTGGCCAGTTTATATACTGTATGTTATGCAAGAGTCATATACTGAAAGGGCAATTTGTTATTGCATAAATGTTTGATATTTTTCTCAGAAAAATTGAGTTTAAAATGTTATGTGGTCTCAAAGCCTTTTTACTCATTTTTGTGTATTATTATAGCAAAAAATCAAGCTCAATGTAGACAGAGGAGTGTGCTGTGAGGATGTTCAGGAAAGCTGAACTTATATTCTTTTAAGGAGGTCCTATTCTCAGATTACGAAAGCATTTTTCTTTATCAAATACTGATTGTAATACTTTGAAATCTAAAAACTTTCACAATCTACTGAAAATATATAATTGTTCTAAAGTCGTCTTAAACAACGGAACAGGAGAATACAATTCTACGTTAACTTTATAAATCAATTGTTTGTATGTGTCAACATTGAAATAACCAGCCCATAAGGCATTTCAATTGGTCGGTATGTATATGTTAGTAGGATTGGTTCCTTATTTAATGTTTTCATTCAATACAATTTCCTCGACCTTGAATATATCTGAACTAGAAAAGAAGAGTCTCAAAGCTCAAATAAAAACTTTACTTCTTTGTGTCTTATTGTTCATTTAAGCGAAATAATATACATGTCGAATTATATGTTCTGTCTTTTAATATCTAAAGTCTTGCTTTAAAAGCAGTATGATATATACTCGAATTAAAACTTTCCGTTCAGTCGATAAAAAAATCAAAATATTATGCTTCCATGATGTTTTATTTGTCTTCGCTATATATTACGCATAATTTCAATAATTTTTTCTGGTTTCATTTATAACTGTACTGTAGAAAACACTCAAATAAACCATTAATTTTATGCTATTACTCCCCTCTGTAGAAGGTTTCTTCTATGTCTATCCCATTGTATGTCTCGCTGTCCGTCAGTCTGTCTGTATGCTTGTCTGTCCTTCGTGGGTTTTCGATTTTTGTGTAAATGCTTGCAGATATTCAGCTGAAGTCTTGTACATAAATGTATCTTGATGATCATGAGTTACAGATGAAATTTGATTTTTTTTCCCGCTTCAATGATTTTTGGCCATTTTAATTTTTAATGAGAATCCTCTTACACTTACCGGTAGGGGACAAGTATGCAATTATCCTTCATGACTTTACTTGTTTGGTATTTCAAAAATCATTGTAACTCACCAAGATACATACACATACCAAAATTTGAATCAATATACCTGAAAGTTTTAAGATGATAGAATGGAGTTAAAAAAAACAAAACAAAACTAACAAACAAAAAAAAAAACTAAATTGAGCGCTTTTCCTCGAAAATCATTGAAAATCAATGTAACCTATCAAGATACATTCACATACCAAGTATCACCGCAATATATACAAGTGTTCTACAAGAAAAAAATGTGGAAAACCTAAAGGGACAGACATACAACTAGACTGTCGGAGAGACACCGCGGAATCCTAAGGTCCACTCTAATTTCAACGGTACATGTAGGAAACTACTAAGCAATTTCAAAGAATTGTGGTCTCCCGCTCTCGGTGTCTTATATTAGTGGACTGGATGCGATTATTTATTACTGTGTGAAACGTGATCGCTCTTTTCATATGTTAAAAATATTCAAAAGGAATCTCCAGTATTTCTTTCAGATTAAACATGAAGGTGATGTCTAGGTAAAAAAAAATCATAAATGCTCGAAACTGCTAGTATCTTATTGCAGATAATACACATATCAAGCATCTCTTCTCAATTAAGAAGGAAATAATGATTTCATTTTCAAATAGAAACTTCAAGGTAAATATCACAGAATGAACAATCAATTTGCAAGTTGTTGTAGGAAGACTTTGTGAAAGTTGATATACTCATGGAAATAAAGGCCCTATATTTTTCTTTCGAAAGTTTGAACCAATTTAAAGTACTGTTAATTTTTTTGAAAAGTATGTCAAACTTCAAAAAGGTCAAGGGGTTAAATGTCATATTTTTTTTAAAAAGGTCTTCCCAAGGTAATGTTCATTCAAAATATTAATGCACTCTCTCTGCTCATTCTACTGTTATGATTGAGGTTATAGTTTATGTGACAGACAGCCAGACTTGCCGAGTATGAAATTAATTGTCCCCTCACTTTTGCGAAAACTGGGGACATTACACCCAACATATGAACGCACAAATAACCAAACAAAAAAGTGACCATATACATGTGTAAAAGCAGCCAGGTATAACGAAGTGCTATGTATTCCAGTGCTGATATAGGGAAAAATAATTTAATATAGCCGTGTGATTATTTACTAATATTGTTCAGACTTAAGTAGCATGATAAAACTCATTTTAATAAGTATGAAGGAAGGATATGTAGATAACGAACACTCAAAATCAAAGTCCAAAAAAAACAACACAAAATAGGAATAGAACAAACATGGACCTACGAAGCATCAGGGGAGGGTCAGGCGTTATGGAGGAGCGAGCATCCTCCGCCGACCGACTACACCCGCCATGCCTTTCCCGCTATAATCCTGAAATAACAGGAAAATCCGCCGCCAATTTAGGGCACAAACATTGATTAACAATAGGTAAGAAAAGCGTCAGCTAGCATTCGACTCAATGATAAATTGTATTTTCTGACAAAGTCCTTGTATCGACAATAGAACTTACAAAATGATGACTTTAAACGAGACTGCTGATATCCTTGTTTCATCAACTTCCTTGTCAATAATTTACCTCGTTTTAGAAATTGTTCATACATGTACGTAGAGCATGCTTTTGCGTATCGAATCAATTGAGATATATACATTCCGTATGCAGGTGATGAAGGTATATGTATTTTCTAAACAAGATTAAGAGTAAAATGTATTAATTACAGACAAGTCTTTTTAAGTTATTATGAAGAAAAAGGTTTAAACCCACTGGTGAAATGAAAAGAACATCCTGTTGACATATGGCAACTAGCCTGATTACAGTTGCAAGTCTGTTGGCATCTAAAACCATATGTTGGATACAGACAGGTTTTGTTGCAGTTACATCCAACATATCCATCCATGCATGCTGCATTAAAGAAAAATTAAAAGATGGTTGGTTGTGAAACACTGAAGTCTGCATACGGCAGATTGTGCATAAGGTTTAAGATTCTAAAATGTAAGTAAAATTCTAAATGCCATGGTCAAAATTGCTGGTAACCAAAGATCGGTCTTGTCAACAGAAATACATCTGTGAAATATGAAAGCCTAAGTTCTAACTGTTCAAAAGTTATTGCCAAGGATAGAAGTTTTGTAAAGGGTCAAACACGCTAAACATGGTGGGTAAATGATCAACAATATTTATGTACATTGTATCCAGTGAAAGCTCTTGCTACAATAACTACAAATGTGAAGTATAAAAGCCCCGGTACCAACTTATATTGCAAAGGTTAAAGTGTGATCTTTTTTGCAAAAGTGATACGAGTTCCATGGTTATGATTGAGAGGTCAAATTTGATGGTACCCAAATAAATGTTTTGTCAAAAGAAATTCATTTGTAAAACATGAAAACAAAAGCATTATCTACTGAAAAAGTATGAGCAAAATCAGTTTTTGAAGACAAGCAGGCAAACGGAAGACCGGACAGGACAAAGCTATATACCACCGAATCTTCTATTATAGAGGTGTGAAGCTGCAAGTAATGGTTGTAATATAAACGACCCCAAGACCAAATGAGAACAAAGATATTTACAATTTCTGAAAATAACTTACGCAAACACATTTGCGATGCTTCATTCCATACTGATCCCGAGCAACAACCATGATTTCTTAAAGTTCAAATGGAGATGCAAAACAGTTATTATTATTGCAACTCTTCTAAATGTCTGTTTTGAATCTATATTTTTGCACATAGGAAATACAATAAAATGCTTGCAAAATCTTATTTAAAAACTTACAAAAACTACAAATTACTTACCCATCACAACCCTGAAGATTTGCACAAGGAATAAAGATATAAATTATAAAAGTTTGCAGTGCTATAAACCCCCACATGTAAAAAAGCATATTTTCTTGGAAAGTTTTCATCCAGCACTCTGTCAGATCAACATTGTAAGGAAGTTTTACTTGCCACGATATTTCAATAGCATCAGGGAAATAACGCAGCTATGTAATTTGAAAAATGTGCTAATAAAGATGTCCAAACAAATACAATGTCTTGTAAAGACGTCAGTAAGGGAATTGATTCCTTTTGTAACATGCTATAAGGTGTCATCCCTTGAAAAACTGACATAGACCTCAGAAATATTTAAGGTATTCAATCCCGAATAGGAACAAATTCATTGAAATTGAATACATTACAGATATGTAGGCATTGAAGACTCCGTTTATTTAGACGTGCTTCCCATATATTACTATACGTATGTATAGTGGGATGTGTCCTAATTTATGACCTTGAATTTTGGTAAGAGTTATCTCCCCTTTTTGTAATTAATAAAAAAAAAATCAATGAAAAAAAATTAGTTGGTAAAAAAAATTGTTTTAATAGTCATTCTATTTTTAATGTTTCAATGCATCTTTCCACCACAGGATTTTTTTGATATTTAAATTTTTAGAATTTTTATTTTGAAAAAACGCTTTTCCCCATTGACTTCAATGTAATTTTTATTAATTAATTACTGCTTAATTAATGCCATTTTTAAAACTTTCTCGCGGTCAATCCTTTTCTTCTATAAAATGCTTTAATATAATGTCAGAAAATTATTTACTTGACGGATATTTAAGGGTTGAGAATTCGGTCCCATTGGAGATGGAAATCCTTAAATGGGCTATTGAAAAATAAGGTGCATTAGAAGTAATTGTTTCAAATACCGAAAAAGATTAGAGAAGCGAGAAATAAAAAAATAATGTCAATTTGTAGTAAGGGTGTTCAAAGTTTGTCACGTAGAAAAGTGATGTTTTTCATCTGTGATAGATGAGGAACTAATATATGCGACAATGACAACATAGACCCTTGTTCTAGGACAACTGTGTAGGAAAACAAAACGGTATGGAAACACGTGTTCCACGCAATATTACAAGGTAAATAGTACATAAGTTAGTTACCGCTAGCTAGCTTTAAAGTTTAAACTAGCTTTAAACTGGAGCATTAGAGGTTAATATTTTGCGTGATGGTATTGTTTGTAGTGTGAACTCTGAGAGAATGAAAGAGAGGATACTTTTAGACAATATACTGACATTGGAGATTGCGATGAGTGTTTGCAGAGCAAATGGAGAGTCTTTTATTCGCCTAAAAGACTTGCACAGCTAGGAAGCTACTGCTAGTGTTCAAGAAGTGAAAGGTCAGAGACCATGATGATTGTAAGAAGTCAGCTAATGAAAACAACAGAGGAAAGCAAGTTAAAGATCGGTAAGCTCACAAAAATAGAAAAGAAAATTGGAAAACGTGTGACTAGACACCATGATATCGAGAATTACCCATACCAGAAAACCTGCATGAAGTGTAACAAGCCTAATCACTTTGCCAAATGTGCAGACCAAAAAATGTTGATATTGTTGAGCATGATGAGGAACCGAAACAGATGTAATGAGCAAAACCCTAAATTCTGTTTTCAAGGTTTAGGCATTTGTGAATCATTGTAAAATGACTATAAAATTGAAAATAGACGCAAGCTTTCATGTAAATATTACATCTACGAAAGACGTGTTAAGTAAACTACGAGTGAATAAAAATAACGGATTACAAAAACATCGGAGAAATTGACGAGTGACATTGGCGAACACATACCGATTATTAAAAAGTGTTTTTCAAGCAATAAAAATCATAACTTATAGTTATTTGTGACTAAAACAAACACTTTATCACTGCTTGGCATCAGATCTTGTGTAGATATTGGACTGGTAAAGCTAAATATGAGGACTCAGAAAACGGAAGAGAACGCCGGACTATACATTGAGTTCGCATTAGTTTTCCAGGATTAACGGTGTTTTTGGGAATCGAACATGTACCACATAAAGATTGATTCAAAAATGAAGCCCGTTGTACACCCACCTAGAACATTCCCAATAGCACTTTTTAGCCCCAAGGCGTAACTGGAAAGGCGGGCGAGCCAAGCGAATGGGTTAGTTCAATAATATGAGCAGAAAAAGCCAATGGTAATCAAAGGCTAGGTGTTGACATACGGTATTTGAAGAGATCATTTGATTCCTAACAAAGACGAGTGTATATTACGAAGTTTTAGGTCAAATACATTGTACACATATTATCATGCGAAAGTGTAAGATCAAATTCAAGTAAGATATAATCCATCAATAAACAAAAGGGAATCAAAGGAATATTGAGTACGATCAGCTACTTGGCAAAATTGACACCTGACATGTCGAGAATAACACAACCTATCATGGCTCTTTTATGAAATAATAGCATCTATTTGTGTATACAAAATAGATGCCTTTTTTTTACGAGAAAAGTATATTTGAAGGGACCTATATCCTAGTTTATAGGTCCCAAGTATTTATTTGAACGTTGGCATTTAAGGGTCGGGTTCGGTTGACACATCAAGTGTAGTACATAAAAAGTCGAGTTTCTTATTCACATTCCTTTCTCCTGAACCTTTCGAAGGTAAAGACGCATAACAATTGATTGCAATAAAATACATGAAATGTTGTTTTGTAACTTTAAAAAATCGTATGATTTTTCATTTATTTATTGTTCTCAACCATTTTAACGCTGTTATTAATATCGATGTGCATTAATTATGACGGATGAGATTGGATTCAAACATTTTACAAAGCAGACGACGCGCACGCGGTTATACCAAAAAATCGTTTACTTGTACCTTTGTATTGTTTTACAATGATGTAATGTTGGTTATTAACATTAATAACTTTCTTTTTGTTTCATACTGCTTCGAAACCCGGCAAATGCAAACTAAAGTAGGTCCTATGAAACAACAATAAGGAAACTCGGTCGGACCTTCTCGTGGACCCAAATACAAGACTAAAAGTCAGAGAAAAGCATAGAAAATTATCTTTAAATCGTTGGGAAAACCAGACATAAGTATAAGTATCATCACAGATTCACAGTCCAGTATATCAGGTACATCAGTCACCTTTGTATTGCTTTAATAGTTGAGTGTGTATACATGTGTAGATTGACACAAAATTATAAGCAAAGTCTGTCAGCATGGCTTTTGATGTTGCTTTTAGAACTAATAATTTGTTTAAGAAATGTTAACTTTCAAAATTAGAGGGAGAATTTTGACAACCTGTAAATCTTACAAATTAGGTTACAATAAAATAATTTCCTAAAATAGCTGCAGATGTACAATTTTAAAAATCATTAAATTTAACTTTGATATCTCTCGAAATAAGGACTTGCAGTTGCCTGAAATTATGGTCAAAATAACCCTATAGATTGTTTTGATATGCTCTTGTAATGTTAGGTGATGTTAGTTGCAGATAATATACAGCAGCTTAATTTTTCATATGTAACATAAGAAGAATGTTTCAGACCCATTGCACATTTTCATTAACTTTCTGTTTGTGAGATTATATTCAGTTTTTCTAAAACAGTTGCGACGTTTTGTTTGATTGTAGAATATTAGGCATTATGTAAAGCATGGCTAAGAACTATTAGGCTTAAGGCATTATTTAAAATATGGCTCAGAAGGTGGCTAAGAACAAGTAGGCATTAATGACAACTTGGCTGAAAACTACTAGGCATTACTTACAGCATGGCTCTATGTGGCTCAAACTATTGGGCATTATCTGCAGCATGCTCGGAACAATTAGGCATTAACTACAATAAATCTGGAAACTACTAGGTACAACTAACAACATGGCTCAACCTGGCTCAGAAGTATTGGGCATTATTTACAACATGGCTCAGAACAATTAGGCATTAATTACAACATGGCTTAAAACTACCAGGCATTAAATACAACATGGATCAACCTGGCTCAGAACTATTAGGCATTACTTACAATATGGCTCAGAATTATTAGGCATTACTTACAACATGACTCAGAACTGTTAGGCATTTCAACATGGCTAAAAACTATTATGCATTAATGCCAAAATTTTTAGGCTGATATAGTATATATCTCAAGTTTGTGATGAATGTAAGTAAAAAGGAGCATGAAGTACATATCTTTTCCAGAGTAGAGTTTTTTTATAGTTATTTAAATGCACCCAATTTTCCTTGAGTTTAGTACTTTGCATTCATGAAACATTACTATCTAATGTTGTGAAAGCCCGTGATATTTATAAAGCAAATGATAAGATCAGTTGCATATCATAAATTTTATAGATTTACACTGAAATTGGGCATCCTACTCATTATAGATGACTTTAAAAAGTAAAGAGATCTAAATTTGGAGCCGAGAGCAATGATCCTCTGGAAAGTGCTTTTTTCAAGTCTTTATTTGTTGGAGCTTTCTCGTCATTGATTCCATTTGCTAGGTATTCAATTGGAAACAAAATGGTCATTGAAATATAGTAATACAAAGGCGAAAATGAGGAAGGGGGGACATTTTCATTGTTAAACAACATAATGTAATAATTCATATTAATTCTTGAATGAAAAGGAAAATACAAAATACTTATTTATAACCATAAACCATCCATTGCCTAAGACTGGAATTACTAGGATAGCTTTGTTTTGATCTAATAAAGTGGAAATGAAAGGATGGAAATTGCAATATGTAACCCAAGGAATGTTAAGGATGTTTTGTAATCATTTATAAATAATATATTTTGGTTCTTAATAATTAAAGCAAAAAGAAAATGTCAAATCTTATTTTCTTAAAGTTTTTGGGATGATCAGGAAAAGCTTTCAGTAGAGATATTGGATTTTGAAATGTAGGTAGACATGACCTTCCAGATCAGTTCAGGTTACATAAGATAAAGTGTTGGAAATACCAAGTTAAATTGTAATTATTTCTAGAGTCCAGGTAAACTTGTAGGACATGCAACAGAATGTATGTTGCAAATAAAATATATGGTCTTAATTAAACTCTGGTTATTTTTACACACAAGAAGTGACACAATTAGGCAAGTACTTTAAATCCCTAACAATGTATCAATATTTTTCGGAAGAGTTCTCACAGGAAGCTTATATGTTTTGTTTTTTTTTTGGAATTTTATACAGATTGCTCAACCTTGAATTGCATTTGGCTTCAATTTTGAGATGTTCTGGCTATTAAAGTTCCTCACAGGGTGCTTATATTTTGTAACTCTGTTCTTATTATGCAGACTTTAAAACTTAAGACTTTGCATTGTCCCTTGGGGTTGCATTTAAAATGAGTTTCACTTGGTGTATGTTTTTAATCAAAATACTATTAAGAAAGATCAAGCACATATTGATAGCAGTACATGTAATAGGTGTATTCAGGCTCATTGCATATTTTATAAAATAAAATATTTCCATTTGATGTAATTAATAATTAAACATCTATACCTTAAAGAATTTTAGACTTTGCTATGCATTTGGGCTACACAGTGGAAGATTGTGGTCACATAGAGCTGTAGAGCTCAGATGCACATACATGACTTGTATCACAGGCATTAATAATATTTATTGAATAAATATGTAAGAGGGAAGGGATTTAGTCAATTAGCACATAAATAAGATTAGTCGAGTACACGAGTACTGCAAGCATGGGTAATGAAATTGCAGCCCAAAATTCCTAGTTTGAAATTGGCATCTATTAAGTGCCAAATATCTTCATGGCAGCTTAATTGGTAAGTATGATATACAAATTGGAATACTAGGTAATGTATTTTTGTAGGAATATCATTAAACAAGGCCAGTATGCTTCCAAAATGGTAGTATTGTCTTTTACAGGCATTTGTAACCACCACTAAGTTAGTGTTGTACCTTCTTGTAATTGAATATGACTAAGAATTTCAAATTGCTCTGCTTAAATTGTTTACTGGTAATTAGATAGTGAATGTGTCGCTTTCGGAGATATAGAATTTGGGTTTTTTTCAAACAGCAGGACATGGCTTTCCTAGCAAATAATAAACAGGAATTATGATATAGGTAGTACTCTTGAGTGAAACATTCCCTATTTGGAAACTTTAATTTTGATTAACTACAAACATTTATATTTTATATGCCTTGAATAATGGAGAAACGAATAACAATGGTGGTAAAAGAGCATTGCAAGGTTGCTCAGACATTTCAGAAGGAATAAATAGACATGTAAGTTTCTACAAGACAGAGTTTTATTAGGCATTGAGGAATTAAGTGAGATACATCACATTTGGTAAGGATTGATTGCCTTATGTGTTGTAAAACCTTTTCTTAATAATGGGAAATTCAAATTACTTTATTCTAAGTCTGCTAAAGGCATGTACATCTACGAATCAAGATGTGTGCAAGTATCTTGCTGGGAAGGGGGGTCTTGGCAGTATTGGTCGTGGTCCAGTTGACTTGCTTTGCTTCCCCCAATGTGTGGGGTGACTGCAAGCTGTGCCAACTTGCAGCCATGTGGCGTCTGCGCACACCAAGTCAACTGATAACTGAATGTTTGTGTGAAACTTGTAATAAACTGTCACCTTGTTGAAATGCTAATGCTAGTGTAAACTAA
>PRKT01000350.1:515571-531314 GCA_003671525.1 Saccostrea glomerata | reverse complement strand
TTGATTGATTGATTGATTGATTGATTTGAACAATTTGTATGTGTGCTGACCCTCCGCGGTTAACCCGGGACGGTTAGAAAAAAGAAACACACATTGTTGATCTTTGAATTTGGTGGGTTTGCCCAATTGAAATGGCATCCCACAATTTTGTATTGTGCCACGGCCAATATCCGCCACAATAAATAAGTATAAATTCTATATTGAGTTTTGTGTCAATTTTCTCTGTATAAATAATGTGATATTTCACTGAGAAGATCAGGGGAGTGCATTCAAGGAAATCAAGAAAGTTATGTTCTTATATTTTTCAATGTCAAAAAACAACAACAACACATTGCAAATGATAGTAACTGTATATATACAGATAATGATAACTTGATTTTATAATGATGGTTTTATAAATATATACAGGTAACTCTTGATGGCTCGAACTTCGATCTCTCGAAGTTCTTGATCGCTCGAAGTGAGTCTCCGGTCCTGATTTTTTTCCCTATATAACTAAGCAAATTTACTCTTGATTTCTCGAACTCTTGATCTCTCGAAACCCTTGATCTCTCGAAGTCAAAATGCAGTCCCGCTATGCATATTCTATTGGAATTTACCCTTGAAACCTCGAAGTAGCTATGTGTATATAATGTTACATAATTAGCGACTTTACCTGGACATTTAAATGGCCCCAGGCAGAAGACGCGGGTCTCGAGAAACAGGATGTTTATTCAGGTGACACTTATACTGTTAGGTGATAATCGATTTATAATTAATCATATGTTGCCTAACGTTATATGCTATTAGAATAATTACATGTATCATCAACTGTCTTACGATAATTCGGAGAAACTGTCAATGAAAAATAGTAAATTTAATACAAGACGAAAAACTAAATAGTTTAATTTTTATTCCGAGTCAGTTTAACGAAATATGAAAATGCAGAAACAGCCTCAATGTCAATATTATGACTGTTGTTGCACAAATACTTACAGAACTTCGTTCAACGTTTAATGATCATGTTTGAAGTAGTCAATGCTGTGTACGACGCGGTAAAATGCGTTTTCATTTAACGAATGCGTAGTTTGACGTCTGTATCAAAATGAATAAATAAATAAACATGAAGTGAATAAGTAAATTTTTCATTTACTCGATTTAATAAATATTTATCTACAATACGAAAACATACCGTTGTTTATAAACGCCTTTATAAACACCACGTTGTTAGCACTGCATGAAAATTATTACATCCGGTAAGACTGATTTCAAAACCGGTCAACAAACCCGGGAAATTTCGGACTCTTGAAATCTCGAACTCTTGATCTCTCGAAGTTTTCTCTCGGTCCCGCGGACTTCGAGGTATCGAGAGTTACCTGTATATATAAAAAAAAGAATACACTCATTTGCAACCGAAGGTAAAACCACATCTTAAGAGTTCATTCACATTACCCCCAGGTTGAGTTTCAACAGGATGACTGACACATCCTGCAGTGAGTGTTTATTTAATTTTTTTTTTAATTTAGAAGATTCTATATTTTATAATCTCAATGATAATTTTTGAAAGTAAATTCCTACATTAGTGTTTTTCATAAATTTCATAACAGTTGCATATGCCATAACAGAGTCTTTTTATGCAAGTAACAAAGAATGTTCACTTTCTTCAATATCATCTATTCGACAATACATTTTGTGTTTGTATATTTTATATGCAATAAAAGAAAACAAAATATTGTACAGTCTTGTTGTATTATTTTGATCAACATAAAATCCGAGAACAATGTGTTTCCATTGCACAGTAAAGCCAACATATTCACTGACTGTATTCCATATTTGAAAAAAACATTTTTACAATCAAAAATTAAATGTCTTATATTCTCTATTAGATTTTGACAAAGATTACAATATTTGTTTATTTTACTTTTCCATTTACTTAAAAACAAATTATTACAAAGAATGTTATTCAATAATTTATAATTAAATTCTGCTAATTTTTTGTCCTCCATTAATTTTATTTTGTAAAAATAAATATTTTCCCAGTCCGAATCATGTGTTATTTTGAACTCCTTACTTAGTGTACTTTGAGAGCACGGAGTTTGCAATTTTTTCTTTTTTATTTTAGAGTAAAACAATTTAGTGTTTTGTTTTTTTTAGGTATGGGGTAGGATTTTCTATTTTGATAAAATCTTTCTTTGAATAATCAAAGATTTGTTCGTATTTCATAAATACTGTTTTAATTATCATATACTCACACAGCCAGTTACTTTTATTTTAATTAGACGCGCAAAATCGTTGAGAGATTTTAATTTTCCCATTTTCATTGAATAATTGTTTTGTGTATAGGATTCCGCTTTTTACCCAGTTTTGAAAACAGAATGATTTTCCCTTGTAAGTAAAGAACTTATTGGACCAAATAGATTGTGTCAAAAATCTATCTGTTGTATCTAGCTTTGTGGTTTCTTTGCAAAAGTTATAGCATGAGAAGATTTCTTTATAAAAAAGCGGCATGTGTTGAACAATATCAAATCTTTTTATAACTGTTTCTGTTGTAATTAAAATATACTGCAAAGCAATATTTAGAGTTTTACAAAAGCTGTTTACAAAATCTTTTATCACATGTTTAGTTAGGAGCAGTCTAGAAACCCAGGCTGCTTTCAACGCCTTTAGTTTTGATTCTATATCAGTCAAACCTATACCATCCTCAGTTGTTTCCCTTATCACAGTATTTCTTTTTATTCGTTCGTTTTTACTCCAGATAAATTTGAAAATTAATTTTATATCCACAAATTTTCCTGATAATCCGACAAGACAATTTCTGGCTATTCGAAGCTCGTTTTTGCTTTACTTTATGTATAAATTACTGAAAACACAATTGAGTGAAACTGTCATTTATTCAAATAACAAATGACTAAGAATAAAATAATTTGTTTAATTTCTTTAAATAGTCTTTATCTGGTAGTTTTAGCATTGTGGCCTTAAAAACCAATTTAGGAATAGCTAAAGTATTTATTATGGCGCATTTGCCAAAAAGTGTTAATTTTCTTTTTTTCCAAGACTCAAATAAAGTTTCCATTTCATAATATATTTTCATCCAATTTTTGTTATAGCATTCTATTTTATCATGTCCTAGAAATATTCCTAAACATTTCACCTCGTGGTTTATTACGTTTATACCTTCTATATGTTATATTGATCTTTTAAGGAGCCTAAAAGGATACATTCTGTCTTATCTAAATTTATTTTTGATCCTGCATGTTTACAAAAAATATCTATTGTACTTATTGCTTGGGATAGCGATTGAATGTTTTTAAGGGCCAAAGTCATATCATCTGCGTGTTGTATATTCTTGATTTCTTTCTCTGAATTTTTGTATTTAAACCCTTCAATGTTTATATTGTTTTTAATTCTTTCTGACAATATTTCAGCTACAAAAAGATATAATATTGCAGATATTGGGCATCCTTGCCGAATTCCTCTATTCATTTCACATGTTTTGGATATCCAACCATTATTTTTTAATTTGAAAGTGGGATTTTTATAAAGGATTTTCATCCATTTTATAAAACAATTACCAAAGTTAAATTTTTCGAGTGTTTTAAAAAGAAAGTTCCATTCTACGGAATCGAATGCTTTTTCAAAGTCTAAAAAAAGTAGTAAACCTTCTTGACTGTTGTTTTCACAATAGTCAAATATGTCGAGAATTAACCTAGCATTTATTCCTATGAATCTCCCTTTAATATATGCGGTTTGCTCGTCGCCTATATAATTATCGATTATTTTTTGTAAGCGCCTTGCAAAAATAAATGCAATTATTTTATAATCTGTGTTTGTTAGACTAATCGGTCTATAATTTTTCAATAAAGATTTATTTCCTTTTTTATGTATTAAAGATATAACAGAAAGTTTTTGCGAGAAGCACATCTCATTGTTCTTAAAAATTTCTTTTAGCATACCATAAAATAGTGGAGATAAATGTTTCCAAAAGCATTGATAAAATTCGTTTGGTATTCCATCTAAACCTGGGGATTTATTAGTTTTTAAATTTATGACTGCTTCTTTACATTCTTCAAGAGTAGGAAACATTTCGCATACATTTTTATCAGTTTCTGTTAAATGTTTAACATTACAATCGCTTAGATATGAGTTTATATTGTTATCTGGTATCAATTTTGAGCTATATAGTTTTTCATAATAGTTACACATTTCCCCAAAAATATCACTATTTGTAGAAAGTATTTCTTTTTCATCAGTTTCAATTTCATTGATAATATTGTGAGTCTGATGTTTTTTTTCGAGACCTAGAAAAAATTTCGTATTCTTTTCACCCTCTTGCACCCATTTGGCACGGGATCGAATTTGTGCCCCTCTTGTTTTTTGATCGAGAAGGTTACTTAGTTGAGTTTCTAATTCTCGTTTTCTATTCATATCTATTAAAAAATGTGGTAAGTTTTCAATTTCAGAAATTTCTCTTTCTATATTCATTATTTTTTGTTTATAAGTTCTTTGACGTCTAATGGAAAAATTAATTGAGATATTTTTGATATCTTTTTTCAATATTTCCCATTTTTCCATATAAGTCTTTTCTAGCTTTTCAGTATTTTGAATTAGGTCAATAATACTTTTCTTATAATCATCTTCGTTTATAATCGAGGTATTCATCTTCCAATAACCCGCCCCTCGTTTATTTTCAGTCATTTTATATTCAAATTTCAACATTCTGTGATCAGACATTCTTGTCCCATTGCTATGTGTTCCGGGAATCTTTCTGATTGATATATTTTTAAAATGTATTAATAGTTCATCACTTATGTAGACAAAGTCTATACTTATTTTTTGGAGTATCAGAAGCATCGCACCGAGTAAAACCATCTCGGTTTTCATATCTATTCAACCATAAATCTTTAACATTTAATATATTTACACAATCTTTTAGGATTTTAGCACTCTTGTCAGTTGTATTATCTATATTACAATTAAAGTCTCCACATAAAATAATATGTGACTGATTAAGTGTATGACTATTTAATAAATGTTTTCAGCCTTTAAAAAAAAATCTACTCTGTTTGATTCTATGCTTGGTGCATAAACATTGACCAAAGTAAAGGTTGTATCATTCACATTCATGTTAACTAATAGTTTTCTGCCATCTTTCGATTTATGCGTATCAAATATTTCGGCGTTTAAGTTTTTTTTTTCAATAAAATAGAGACACCTCTACTATAGCTTGAATCCGAATAAGCATGGATAGAATTTCCGGGCCATTTACAATTATATTGAAATTCATTTTTCTCAATGTGATGTGTTTCCTGGATAAAACAAATATCTATATTTGTATCTAATAACCAGGTTTATAATTTTTCTCTTTTTTCTTTTAAATTCAGGCCACGCGCATTAAAAGAAATAAATTTCACTGTTTCCATTTCAGACATTTTGTAATAAATATGACAATGTTATAAACATATCAACCATGAATACCTTAGCTGTCTAAGAGTAGAGAAAATGTTTATCCATCATCACTTGTCGACTTTTGGCCTTTCCTGTTGGAGTTTCCTTGTTTCCGTTTCCCGGTACTTTTTAGCTCTTTGATCATTTCTGATACGTCCATTTGAGTTGAATCCTTGCCACGCATTCTGGATGTGGATGACGACCTTACGACTGGTTTTGAACGAAGACGTGCAGCTTACTCTCCGATAATTGTACCTAGGGTGTTGTTCCCCGGCCACGCCTTTGAACAAGTATGACTTGTCTGGGTTGTGTCAAGTCCAGATCCCCAGAAATTGTCGCAGGTTGTTTCTACGAACACGGTGGAATTTTTTGAGTTTTTTAGCATTTCGACAAAAGTTGGGAGCTGGGTAGCCTTAGCTTCAATAATCTCCGTCATCAATGATACTTGATTGGAAGAAAAACTAGGAGATGGAGTGACCAAATTACCGATTTTCTTTGCATCCAGCGCCGATTTTGCTGATTGAATAGCGGACGCCCTTACAATGTCGCCGCTTCTCATTGCTTTTACGTATTGATATGCATGTTCGGCTGACTTGTGGTCAAAACCAAAGATGTTAATGTTGCAAGGGTAGAAATTTGATAGGCAATTGGCCTCTCCAGAAAAAGGAATAACATCGGGATTCGGTTCTGTATAGTGTTCACATTCAGGGTCACCTGGCTTATGACCTTCTCCCTTGCATACCTTGCATCTAGGATTGTTAGGACAGTCCTTTTTAAAGTGCGACTCTTCCCAGCACTGAGTACAGAGAGGGGTGCGTTTGTTGGTGGGCTGCCCATGGTGATAGATGAAGCATTTTAGACCAGCGCAAATGCTAGTCCGTGGGAGAAAATTTCCGTCTGTCAAAGCTTTCACATAAATGAACCTCTTGCCATTTAGGATTCCTGTCATCTTATGAGTTTCCGGATGACGGATTTTCTCATATTTAAGCTCACTAGTAAAGTTAAGATTAAATTTTTGAAGCATTTTCATCACTTCATCATCGTCAACGGATAAAGGGACACCCTTGACCGTTATTTTCATTACATCCTCATTTGGGCTAGAAATACCCGCAGAGAAGGGGTTTACATCATAAACATTCACACTAGTATTTCGAATCTCAAAGCCTTCATGTAAGAGCTTTACTCGACTTTCCAAACTATTCACATAGAACCTCCAAAGATCACGATCTTTTTGTACACATTTAAGATCTTGCACACATGAAACTACTGCAATTGACAATTCGTAGTCTGTAATTCTATTGTTATTTTCATGAGGGAGTTCAGAATTTTTCACATACACTATCTGGTTTTATCATTTCCATTGTTGATGTTTATGCTCTCAGTGGAACAAATAGAACAAATAGAACCGCTAGAGTTATCACTGTGAAGGGTATTCAACCGGACACAAGCGCACACATACAGGTAAATACAGGTAAAGGCTACTGATCAATGCTCAGTTCCGATGTATAAAGAACAAAGAAATTACTATCAAAGTCAAACATACACAAAATGCACAAAAGTTTCTATATACAGTACCTACATACAGCGAACAAGATGATTTTCATCCTGAAGAATTACAGTTTTAGGCCATAAATCCTCAGAAAACTGTCAAATTTCACAGAGCTAGGAAAAACACTTCCGAACACCTCTGTGAGACGTGACTCAAATAAACAAAAGGGAATCAAAGGAATATTGAGTACGATCAGCTACTTGGCAAAATTGACACCTGACATGTCGAGAATAACACAACCTATCATCGCTCTTTTATGAAATAATGTGATATTTCACTGAGAAGATCAGGGGAGTGCATTCAAGGAAATCAAGAAAGTTATGTTCTTATATTTTTCAATGTCAAAAAACAACAACAACACATTACTGTTAATGTCAATGGGTATGCGTCATTAAAGTCCGGACTTGGGGCTGTTGTTCTGCATGTACAAAGTGAAAAGCATATAGCGTATGTATCGAGACACTTACAGATCTGAAAACATAAACACAAATTGATAAAAAAAACTCATTGCAGTGAAATTCCGGCTAGAACAGTTCCATCAGTACACATATGGTGTTGACATCACGGTGGAAAGTGACCATAAACCACTCGAAGCAATATTAATAAGACCTTTTGTCATCCATCAAAGACCATGGCGAGTCGTAGGAACAGGGACTATTTGTTTGTTAGCGACGTAAAAAGCTTCTACTCTTGATATTTTGCAGTTAAAAACTATCCAACACCGTAAGTACAGTGATTGGCAGACTTACACTGTTTAAGTCCATTTTCTCGAGACACGGTATTCCCAATGAAGTCAAGAGCGACAACGGACCTCAGTATATCTCACAAGAATTCGGTCAATTTGCTAGAGATTAAAAGCATTACAATACTAAATTTAGTCCTTACCATCAGCAAGCTACATGTAATGAACGTTCGGAGAAGACAGTCCAAGCAGCAAATCGACCACTTACACTACTTGACGGAAGTTACACCTATTGGGCCATACTGGAATACAGAAATACTAGATTCACGAGCAAAGGTAATGACGAGAAAAGAGTTGCGATCCATGCCTGTTACAAAAAAGCAACTTAGACCAAAAACTCTGAAACCCAAGGACGTAATCAAGGATGGAGAAAGTGCGCAAAGAGGATAATATATTGCATGTAGTTGAGTGTAACATTGAAAATTTTCACCCACAAGAAAACCATTATCAATCAAGGCGCAGCTGAAGTTGAAAAATTTTTTAGAGGGGTTAAAATTTTCAATGGTACACTCAACTACATGCAATATATATTACATTATACTGAATGATTTATACAAATACATATAACAGTAAACCGTGCGCGCAAAAATTAGGCACAGTCGCTATTATTTTGAATATCACCCGTCGTCAAGCATTGTTGACTGTTTCCACGCTTGAGGGCGTGGCCTTATTATTCAGCGGGTAAAAGTGTTTTTTAACAAATGTTTCTCGACCAATCAGATTCAACTAATTTACATGAAAGTATAATATTATTATATATTTTAAACGCTTAGCTCAAAATCAACTGGAGACCTCTATGGGGCAAGCTATTCGATTGAACACAAAAATGAATGAAAACTGGGTTATGTGATGAAGAACCAATTCCCACCAGGAAAGGAAAAGTTAAACATTTAAAAGTTATCTTTTTTTTAGGATTTAATTGTTATACTAGACCGTGTTTACATTTATTTTCATGTACTACGTTTGGTTTTGATGGCTGCACATGTCATAGATTATTGTGCTTGATATATCCTGAACCATCTTCCCTCCTCAGCGACACTTAGCATTACACACTGTCGACTAAAACCACGTAATAAAGAAACAATTTCCGGCACCAAATTTTTTTTTCGTTTTTTCTTCCTTTACAATGCAGTTATTTTTTTCTTTTATTCATATTTCTCAGTAATCCTTTGTTTTGTCACTGGCTTGAGGCAGTGGTTAGAGCGTCTGCTCTAGAGTCGCGGAGTAAGGATTTGGTCCTTACCTTGTGGGTTCGAAGCCAACTGTTGGACGTGGAGACCGGTCCTGCGGATGAGATCATAGACAGGTATAGACACGGATGAGATCATAGACATATATGAATGCTGGACAACTCGCCCCCTACTCAAGACAACTCGCCCCCAATTCAGGACAACTCGTCCCCATTTAAGACAACTCGCCCCCAGTTTAAGAAACTAGCAAAAATAACATAAATTATATAGATATTTGAATTCAAATTGTTTCTAGAAATTTAAAACAAACTTCTGAAAATAAATTTTCTCCTTGTATTGAAAAAAAGAACAGAAATATTTAAAATTTAAACACTATCGTTATTGTCGCCACTGGCACTTTTTATTTATATCTTCGCTTAATTTACATATTTATTTTAAACTTTCATTACAAAACTTTAATAAATGTAATTCTCAGAGCTTGCATGCTAAAATTCTCCATCATGTTGAAACTGCTTCGGAGTTTGGGTACGACATGCCAATTTTTAAAAACCAAATACATCGTAATTTCGGAGCTTGTATTTTCTAATTTAAATTAGTTATCACTTGAAGCATCAAAATTAGTTGTAAGCTTGGGTGTGTCATTAAAATTTCGGTCTGATGTTTTCATTTAAAATTAAGTGATTATAACCAAGGTCCTGTTTTGCAGTAGGTGCTGGCAAGGAAAAGATCCCTCAATGGTCGTTAGTGCTGGGTAAAGGACAGAATGTGTAGCTCTCAACCGGCAAGAGGTGGCGTCTAAGTGAAAAATTCTCCAGAGGGACGTTAAAAAGCATACAAACAATCAATAATCTTTTGTTTTACAATACATACTCTGTGCAGATATCTTAAAAGAAACACATGGTATCCACTAATTATGTAAATTCATCTTGATGGGGTGGACTTTGTTTTAAAAAAAACTGTTTGATTTTGGTAATTATCGAATTGTAACATTGTTATAGATTTTATTCACAAATATGTTATTGAAAAATAATTAATGAGAAAGAAATTAAAAAGGACTGCACGGGGGTCTTTATGGGGGAAGGAGGGGTTGGTATCTGTCTTTAAGTACCTGTGATATTGTTCATTCAAAAATAATAATAAGCATTATTTTTTTTTACCATAATAACTAATTTCTCTTATCCCAATTGGTTCTGAATGTATTCTTTTAAATATAATAAATCTTTAATACGATAAATATAATGGCTCTAATTTACGTTTCAATCATCAACTTTCCTTACTTATGCAGCAATATATCTTTACAGTGTATCACTTGCATACGGCTTTTGCATCTCTTAGTTGTTTTGATACGCAATCAACTAATATATTAATTTCCCATACGAAATTCAGAAGCGTATTACTAGTACGTCTGCATGGATTTATTTCAAATCCTTGCTTCCAGTGAGACGTACTCTTAAAAATAGGGTTCATTTTCAGGTGTACACGTATTTTTGTCAGAAAAAACCTCTCTTGTTTTCTAGGCGTAAATTCTATATCCGGGAGTAATTTTTACTTCTCTTCTGTACAAGAAAATTAAATCCTAGAAAATTTCAAAAGGCGTCCTTTTGAAAATCCATGTGAAATTTTTAACTATGTAGGATTATGAAGACAGCTAGACAAAAAAAAATTACTACTAATACCAATTAATTCTCGTTTTGACTTGCATAAAAAGATACATTTTTTGTGGTATTAAAACTAACAAAAACTTATTGTTAATCAGTTAATTCTTAAACATATACTAGTACAACATGTAAATACGAGGGTTGTCCAAAAAGTTCGTGGACAATGACGTTTTTGTCAAAACAAATGGTTCTATATGCATCTATTGTATATCAAAATATTTCTTATGAAAAACCAAGTCAGAAGGGTTTAATTGTCATTGATGAAACTTAATATTTTTGTAAGAATCGGGGTCTTTAAAGATCGCATGTTGTGCGCGCGGACCAATCTGACGTTAAGCTAATTTCATTATAACGTCAAACATTTGATTTTCACTCAACACATGTTTATGGACTAACATTTCATTTCTCTTTTAAAGCGCAACTCACTTCCAAGTGCTAGCAATAATCTTAAAGTATAGATTATAAATTTATAATTTATTCAATTTTTAAAACTCAAAACAATGCACAAAAATTTACGAGCGTCATCTAAATTAACAGTTTGTAAACACAAACTGCACAGCCCAGTCCGACGCTAGATTAATAACAACGTCACGAATGGAAACCTCCATTTTCAATAAATTACATGTGTTTTTAAATTCTTGAAGTGTCTTTGAATTTGTACACACCGTTGAAAAATCGTATATACCAATCTTGAATTGATATATTAAATATATTTCAATAAATTTTAGTTGTTTTAACAAATATTTTGTCCCTTACGTCGTTTCAACTCTATAAAAACAATTTTTTTGATCGGACGTGCCCCGTGCGGACGGCTGACGTCGCTTTTTTGGTCGAGTTTTGACACATATTTGTTAGGGTTTTTGTTTAGTATTTGTACTGTCTATATAGTAAGCAATACTTAAGGTTTCATAAAATGATTGTAAACTCTTTATTTGTGCTATATAATTTTTTTTTCAATTTTTGACTAGTCTTATATAGAAAATAATCATTTTAATCCGAACACTTTTTATCAGAATGTCATTTTAAGTTTCGTCCGTGCGCACTATCCGCGACCTATAAAGACCTTGATTTTTACAAAAAAAATTACGTTCCAGAAATAAAAATCAAATCATTCTGATTTGTTTTTTCATAAGAAATATTTTGATATACAACAGATGTACATAGAACCATTAATTTTCACAAAAACATCATTGTCCACGAACTTTTTGGACAGCCCTCGTACATCTTTTAAATATCCTTGTTATAAAATATATAAAAATCATACTGGTAAATTCAGATAATATAACATTGCCATCTAACATTTATTCCTGTTGGAATTGTGCTAATAACTAAGGGATGTGTTGAGCATGTTTAGGAACTACTTAGCTGTAAAGGTGTAAACTTTTCTCAGATATTAGTTCATTACGTCTATTATCCACCTTAATCTTTGAATAAATTAGTTCATTACATAGTGAAGAAAAAACTTGTTTTTAACATTGATAAATTTATATATTCTGTGTTCTTTAAACAAGACAGTATTTTTAAAATTCAAATTTAGATACTGAAGTGGGTATAGATCTCTTAGAATTTATAAAACAGTTAAATAAGGGATTGTAAAAAACAGCATTTTATTTATTTATATATTCAACTATTTGCGCCATTTTTATAGGTCATTTCAGGAGCAAGGGAATCGGAGAAAGTGACAACAAAGCCTATATGGTGAAGAAGAGGTGATTATTTTGAAAAATATAGCTTAACATTGAAATTCTTTACCCATAAGAATATACAGTGTAAGACAGTTGCATTAGAAGTACTTCAATAAACCAGCAACAGCTTCAAAGCCAATGGTACTTCCACAAATAAACAGAAATAAAAACAAAACATCAACTCAAGATCTCCTTCCTCTGAGGAAATCCCTGATCGGATCGCATTTGGCTGATGTTAATTTTAGTTTCGTATTTCCAATCAATATCCACTAAAATGTACAGTGGTTGAATCCCTTGTTTGTTACAAAAGATACTTTGTCTCCTCTTAATGTACACAGAAATTACAACACCTAAATTTTCATTTAAACCTATTAAATCGCCTCGGAGTCCTTAATTCGAAAATATGCTCTGTCATACTCATACCATATTTCAAGGATGGATTAATAAACCTCTGTCTAGAGGTAAGTCATTTTATGTGTACCATTCTTTGTAATAGGAGGATGTAACTGATTAAAATCCTGGAAAATCCGAAATACCGCACTATAGATCGATCGATAGAAAAAAAAAGAAAGGAGAGCAAAGGAGTTACATATGTAGGTCATGAATCCACTGCGGTGTGTATTTTGTGCATTATCATGTACAAAATTAGAACAGATACGGAGTCAGTGCGACAGCTGGATGCACAACATGAGTTAGTTCCTCGTCGGTCCCTGTGTAAAATACAATGTATACAGTGTTTTGTACATCAAAAAGAGCTCCTTATATATCGATTGAGAAATAGGTTTATAAAAGTATTTTATGAATAGGCTACACGTACGTAACATTGCCCACAGCATTTATATGACTCACATGTATAAAATGTTAAATACCACCTCTCCTTTCCTAGGGGATTTGATTGTTTAAAAACTGTATTTTTTGTATCGAATTGCTGTTCTTCATGAACTCTTTTAATTGAACGAGCATGTCCGTATTGTTTTGTTGCTGTGTTCTTTCTATAGTTCATATAATATATACATGATATATGCGAGTTTCTTTAAGATTGTGTGCATGTTTTAGAAAATTAAATACAACCTTCAATACTTTCATTTTGCATACACGTTTACATCTGTGCATGCATCAGCATGAAAATCCAATATCCCCCATCTCCCTCTCTTCTTTATATAGTTGTAGCGTGTTCAATTTCCGTTAGACTAATTATGTACTGTGTAAAAACAAAGACTTGACCTTAACCTTCATTCTTTCGACAGCTAGGCGGATTCAAGTGCGATATAAGCGCGATTAACAGAAAACACAATGCAGTCATTCTACGATAAATGGACCAATTCAAGATATAAAACATGAAAAAAAAATGTCTCAAAAACAAAATGAACATCCTAATTCTCTAAAGGGCATATCAGTGAATTTGAAAACAAAGAAGCTACCATAAATCTGGCATCGTTAATTTTTTTTACAACGATTTTCAGGTACTTAGATCCTCAGCCAGGAAGGATAACTCCTTAAGGTACTCCGATCCTCAGGTTCTGATAATCAAGCATTGACTAATTGAAACTGCTCACAAAAATGTCTCTGAATTTTCAGTGTAACGTGTTTTACCCATAATAATTCTTCAAACTTCATCTTTCAGGTTAATCATATTATATAGGAAAATTAGTAAATTTTAAATGTATTGTCAAGAATTGCGAGTAAAAACACCGGCTATATGCATTTTACAATTCAAATCTGATCAAATGGCACATTTTAAAAATTAAAGTCAGGTATCCAGGCTTTTGAAGAAATTTCACAATTTTTATACATATAATGTACTTGAATTTCTTTTATTTACTTTGATCATTTTACAATACAAAGTGTATAAAGATTTTCCTGTCATTGCAAAGCTCCACAAATCACTTATAATTCATATCATGTTAATAAACATTGGTATCTATGGTTCGATTAAAATGAACATCTATTTCTTTTATATGTAATTCTTTTAAAAATGCTTTTACGGCGTAAAATTTTCGACTTTTATTACCGGCCGCCAGGGGGCGGTCGGTTATTGCCTGACGTCACGGCGTCAGGCTGTATAAGGATTGATAATTGCTTGATCCGAAACTAATAGATCATACCCACAGAGCTAGATTTTGTGCAAGCTGATTTACATTGGAAATCTTTTACCTGCATTTTAAAAGAAACAATTTTCAGGGAAACAATGATTTTACTGATGCAAAATAATGCAGTATTTCCTTTGTTCACTCTGTTTGCATGAAACATATTATTATGTTCCCCAAACGAAGTTGGGGAACATATTGTTTTTACTCTGTTTCTTATTATTATTTTTCGGAAAAAGGAATAACATCGGGATTCGGTTCTGTAAAGTGTTCACATTCAGGGTCACCTGGCTTATGACCTTCTCCCTTGCATACCCTGGATCTCGGATTGTTAGGACAGTCCTTTTTGAAGTGCGACTCTTCCCAGCACTGAGTACAGAGAGGGGTGCGTTTGTTGGTGGGCTGCCCATAGTGATAGATGAAGCATTTTAGACCAGCGCATATGCTAGTCCGTGGGAGAAAGTTTCCGTCCGACAAAGCTTTCACATAAATGAACCTGTTGCCATTTAGGATTCCTGTCATCTTATGAGTTTCCGGATGACGGATTTTCTCATATTTGAGATCACTAGTAAAGTTAAGATTGAATTTTTGAAGCGTTTTCATCACTTCATCATCGTCAACGGATAAAGGGACAAGATGTTGCCGTTGTTACTAAAAATAGAAATTGCTGTGAAATTCTTTCAAAATGCTCCTACTCCTCCTACAGTTTTGCTCTGATTTCAGAATAACTTGGCACACAAGTAGACTACACTAAGATACATAATTATTTATATTGGTTTTTAATTTCGATTTCCTTGAACGGTGTTGTTGTGGTTACTAAAAATAGAAATTTCCGTAAAATGGTTTCAAAATGCTACTCCTCCTACAGTTTTGGTCTGATTTCAATATAACTTGGCACACAAGTAGACTGCACTAAGATACATAATTAGTTTATCGGTTTTTGATTTCCATGAACGGTGTTGTCGTGGTTACTAAAAATAGAAATTTCTGTAAAATGGTTTCAAAATGCTACTCCTCCTAAAGTTTTGGTCTTTTTAGCTCACCTGAGCCGAAGGCTCAAGTGAGCTTTTCTGATCACATTTTGTCCGTCGTCCGTCTGTCCGTCCGTCTGTCTGTCCGTCTGTCCGTCTGTCCGTCTGTAAACTTTTCACATTTTCGACTTCTTCTCAAGAACCACTGGGCCAATTTTGACCAAACTTGGTACAAAGCATCCTTGGGTAAAGGGAAATTTAAATTGTTAAAATGAAGGGACATATCCCCTCGCAAGGGGAGATAATCAAGAAAAGACAAAAATAGGGTTGGGTCATTAAAAAATCTTCTTCTCAAGAACCACTGGGCCAGTAAAGCTGAAACTTATGTGAAAGCATCCTGGGGTAGTGTAGATTCTAAATTGTTCAAATCATGACCC
>PRKT01000350.1:488256-513651 GCA_003671525.1 Saccostrea glomerata | reverse complement strand
AAATCTTCTTCTCAAGAACCACTGGGCCAGAAAAGCTGAAACTTATGTGGAAGCATCCTGGTATAATGTAGATTCTAAATTGTTCAAATCGTGACCCCCGGGGGAAGGGCGGGGCCATTATAGGGAATCAAAGTTTTACATAGAAATATATACTAGGAAAAATCTTTGAAAATCTTCTTCTCAGGAACCACTGGGCCAAAAAAGCTGAAACATATGTGCCCATGGAAGGATCATGGGGTAGTGTAGATTTCAAAATGTCTAAATTATGATCCGTGGGGTAGGGTGGGGATGCATTATGTATAACAAGGGGGAAATCTGGTAAAGAACAGAATGGTCAAAGCTTCTCAGGTGAGCGATGTGGCCCATGGGCCTCTTGTCAATATAACTTGGCACACAAGTAGACTACACTAAGAACATAAAGAGACTTTATCAAGGATCATTGTTCTATTTATTGCTGTTGTAAAGTTTCAATTCCCAATTGCTTATAAGTACTTTTCTCTTCCTTTGCTATAAGTACAAACCAGTAGAGCTTCAGACTCATTAGCTATTCATAGCGGATGCTTGAAATTTTATTACACCCTTTGTTGAGGCATGCCATATGGTGGGATTAGTTATGATATGAATCTGATGTCAACTTCATATTTTTCTGTGCATCTGCCTGTAATTGAACTTGTGTTTATGTATTAACATGATATTATTATTAACATCAGAGCGGGGGTTTTACTAGTTACATCATCTGAGAAGGGGTATTACTAGTGAGCATTGGTTCACAGACTTATTGCTGTATTTGTCGTCCTGGCCCACTCGATGACCTGCCCTGACCTCTGCTGCTATGCGGCCTCGGTCAGGTCAGGTCACCTCGTTGGCCAGGTCTCGGATCCTCATTTCACCATGTTGACCTCAAAAGGGGTAATTAATTGTATAATAATGACCAAATTTTATTTAATTTCAGACTTCATTACTCTGCATGTCGGAGGGGTGTGAAGCTTCATTTCCAAAAAGTAAGCTTATCAAGTACATGTTCATGTTTGTTTGATTTTGAAAAAATTATTGAAAATTTAAAAAAAAAAGTTTCTACATTGAAAATAGGGATTGTACGTCTTAGCTGTCTGTTCTTTCATCTTGTTTTTATCATGTCTATAATTATGTATGCAATAAATAAAGCTTTTCTTTGCAATGTTGAATATAAGGATTTGTTTGTCAACAGAAATAAATGTACTTCTTATATATGAAACTACATATAATATGGATGTACAATAACATGGCATCCAGAAGTGTTTATTTGATGAATGTTTAACTTTAATTTTTGTACAGGTCAGTTAGACAAGGCCCTGCCTGCCAATATCCTGGATAAATACAATGACAGAGTTCAGGAGGAAAGTATAAACTTAGCTGCTCTAGATGATCTTGTCAGGTAAAGATTTACTGTAAAATATATGTACAGTAGTGTGACATAAATGAGTTCGCAAAATGGCCACTGTCATTCACGTGTGCGGTGTGCTTGCTGTATGTAAAACCTAATTTCTATCAATAAAATAATATTACCACTTTCCTTTTTCGTGTTAGTACATTGTTATGTGGCCTCTAGAGCATAGAACACTTCAAATTCTCCTCGGAATGCTTGCATGTAAACTCTGAATATAGTGCAAAGTGAGGATACCCCATATTTCATGGACGATTCGCTCCAGATCATTCACGTAAGAGAAGTGAATTACGTTTATTCGGCAACTGATTCACCCCCCTTCTTAAATACTTACGATGACGGGGCCATTTTGCGAACTCATTTATGTCACACTACTGTACATACAGAATTATAACATTTTATCATAAACTAAGCTGCTCTGGATAATCTTATCAGGTAAAGATTTAATATATAATTATACCTACAGAATTATAAGATCCAAGTCATAAACATATCAGCTTTGGGTAGACCCTATTAAGTTAGGAGAAAAATGTTTGAAATATGAGTTTGCTATTCTATTAAAATGGAATGTGTTGTCATTACAGTATAAAATACCTGTTGATAGGGAATGTGTCTGTCCATACAATCTTGTTCAGGCTATAGCTTTGTTATAGAGAACCATTATACTTGGCACAAATATTGTAGATGACCCATGACATGTCCTGACTTTGACCCGAGGTCATTCCCGCAAGGTCATGTTTGACATGAAAGCTGCATTGGTCAAGAAACTATTTTAAAGTCATTTTTGCACAATTTGCTATAGCGAATGAGGTTCTTTTTTTTCCCCTCTAATTACTGTATTTTTCTTCATTGATTTCACTTGTAGATGTCCACACTGTGATTTTGCAGCCTTACTGGATCCTGGGGATAAAGTCTTTTCTTGCCAAAACACATCCTGTATGAAGGTATTGTTACTTGTACAGTGGGTTCCGTTTAAACCGATAGTCAGGTTGTCAGAATAATTTTATCCGTATAGCCGAATATTGGAATAGCCGATTGCAATATTTCCGTACAAACAGCAGATCTACAGTTCACAAGTAACAATTTCAACAAGGTTGTATTACGTACCTGTACTTTCGTTTTCGTTCGATGAATGTACCAAGTCAGGAAATGAATTATTTCACTTAATTTATATTAACAAGTTCAATGTGATTTTGTATGAAAAATTTGTTTTTAATTGAAGTATAAAACTTATTTCCATCTCTATAAATCTTGTTTGCACCAGGCACCTGTTTACATTCATCCAATTCGTTGATGGCATCCATTTTGGAAAAACGGAAGTTGATTGAATACATGACTTTATTACGTAAACCATTTTTTTTTCCGGATTGCTGATTAATAAATACAAAAAAGTTTATTGTTTCATCTTTACTTGTATGTTATGTCACTTTCATTGATGGATTTAATTTTCAGAGGTATATTTATACGGAGTGCATGTGTTTTAATTTTTAAAATTGCACTTAAAAGTGAACACATACTCAACTAAATGACCAAGCGCTACCATTTAATAGACAGTCTAATTCTGATAATTTTATTTAATGTCCAAGCGAAGTGTCATATTTAAACTGAACAGTTCAATAATTAAAACTTCACACCAAACAAAATTGCACACAAGCCAATTATCAATTATCTAAATTAACACCCAAGCCGGTCATCACCATTGTTATCAAAACATATCGATCTAGTGTGCCCACTGTTAACACAGGGATTTCAGAATAACTTGGCACACAAGTAGACTACACTAAGATACATAATTATTTATATTGGTTTTTTATTTCGATTTCCTTGAACGGTGTTGTTGTGGTTACTAAAAATAGAAATTTCCGTAAAATGGTTTCAAAATGCTACTCCTCCTACAGTTTTGGTCTGATTTCAATATAACTTGGCACACAAGTAGACTGCACTAAGATACATAATTAGGTTTATCGGTTTTTGATTTCCATGAACGGTGTTGTTGTGGTTACGAAAAATAGAAATTACTGTAAAATGGTTTCAAAATGCTACTCCTCCTAAAGTTTTGGTTTGGTTTCAATATAACTTGGCACACAAGTAGACTACACTAAGAACATAAAGAGACTTTATCAAGGATCATTGTTCTATTTATTGCTGTTGTAAAGTTTCAATTCCCAATTGCTTAAGTACTTTTCTCTTCCTTTGCTATAAGTACAAACCAGTAGAGCTTCAGTCTCATTAGCTATTCATAGCGGATGCTTGAAATTTTATTACACCCTTTGTTGAGGCATGCCATATGGTGGGATTATTTTTTTTTTTTTTTTTTTTTTTTTTTTTTTTTTTTTTTTTTTTTTCTATATTTATTGTCAATAACATACAACATGATTCGAGGCAACACTTCCGAAGAAGCCCTCCGTATATACCTCACCTGGGGTGCCAGGAGCTCCCTGGATCAGTAGTTTACTTTATGATAAATTATCGAATATTTCATAATGATATATGATTGCGCCCATGTGAAAAGGGTCCTTATGGCAATTTTAATGCATTTTGAGTTTATCATGGATTCTGATAGAGTAAGGTTAGAAGTTGTCAAATATGAATTTTTATGGTCCTACGTCTACTCTAAGTAGGTTTTTTCTTCATTTTTATCAAATATACTTTAACAGGTTAATAATGACGTCATTTTTTTCAACAACGTCAAACGTTTTCAGAGTGAACGTGAAATGATATTATTCTGTAATTTTCCTACGGTGATTAATGGATGTATAATTTTTGAAATTTTTCCATGCACATTATTTTTATTTCATTGTCTCTTTTAATTATTAATAATTATTTAATAGTTATATATATTATGGATTCATCAGTGGTGTATAGTATTATGAGTGAGTGTTTGTTTTACATTTCACTTTTCTATGACACCAGGTGGAAACCTGAACAGCGGGCAACATCCATTCATTTTTTTTAACAATTATTTTCTCAAACAAAATATTTACTGGTAATCCATGCAAGAGTCATTTGATAAGCCTGAAGAATTCATTTGAAAATCATTTTAATATTTAAACATTGCTCTCGATAGGTCAAGATTTCAGCATAAACGATATATCTTTAGTTACCATATATGTGAAAATTAATTTTTTTTTAAATTACAACATTACGCTACCTAAATGCTATTGCGAAGTGAAAATTCATTTGATTGTTCTTTCTTTCTAAATTTTATATAAAGACAGAAAAATTGTGAAGTGTGGTACATGTAACATGTAATTACGATACACAATAGACAGTAAATAAAAAGGAAATTCTTTGATTCACCGCATATCTATAAGGTTGTCTGTCTGCATTGGGTCAATAATGACACTGCTTTTTGAAAATATAAAGGATACACGAAATATTTTTCAGTCTAGCAGTAAAAATATTTTAATATTAACCAATCAAAAGGTGGAAATTTTACAAACAAATGAATGAGTTATAATCCGCAATAATTTACACAATAGATAAACCCAGGATTAACATTTGTAGGATTATGTGTATGTTGGTGAAGGGGGGGGGGTAAAAATCTAAATGCCAGAAACTTACAATTCTTGTGAACACAAGTTAAAATAAATAAGAAAATAAAAAATTTTTTTTTTTACTTCAAAAGTTTTAGGTGCACCCAGATTCACTATATTATTTAGGTTTGAAATATGCTGCCTATTATTTTTGATTTTATATTTGTACCTTTAATTCCGTGCATTGCCATTTTCAAAATCGCACAGCGATCTTAAACACTATGAGCCTGGAACTGAATTGCTATGAATTCAGTTTTATTAATCATGTATATAATGATACCCTAAAATTAAAAAATCTGGTTTTATTTTATGAAATGGATGGTTTTAGAAGCACACCAATAGATTAAAATTAAAGATGCCATTTACGGTTTATATGTATAGCTTTTGTTGGGGTAGGGGTGGGTTAAAGATTAATAACATGTAATTGTATATGCCTAAATATACAGTCAGTTGAATATGACTGTTTTGTATAATATATTTCCTGACAATTGTCTGTGAACTTAGCTTAGCTTTGAAATGTCAGATTTTTGTAGGGATGTAAACATCGATCTTAGAAAATCATCATATTATTTATGACGAAAAAATATAGTGCCTGTGTCCTTACCGTATAAAAATATTATTTTAATTCCTAATTAATCCAGGGCTATAAAACTTACAAAAGCAGAAAATAGTATCAGACATTGAAATATAGGTACAATAAACTAAGAAGTTATATACAATGTATCTTTGATAGGTTTTGTGTCTAATAAACATCTCAGAAGCCCGGGGGGGGATACCCCATCCATTCAAGTGTCTGTCATGTACGTGTTTACTGTAAAATCACCAACTTCCTAGGGGTTAAAGTTTTCTTATTTTCGAGGTATATGCAGAAATCAAGAAATCAATGTTTTGCATGATATCTAATTCGACGCACCATTCTTCATCCACGAAATCAATCTCCATATACCATGCATACCCATATTTTGTCCTCACACCATACAATTAAATCCAACGAAAATATTTGATTTTACAGCACGTCTTTGGTACAAATGAAGAGAAAGTATAGATTCCTTCATTCAAAAGGTAAGCCGAAAAAACCTAACTAGTTTAAACACAAAATATTTAAAAAATATATATATTAGAAAATAAAAAAGTTAATCAGTCAAGAAAATCTAAGTTCTTGCTTTTATTCGCGTTTTTGAAAATATCTTTAAAAATTCTCCTATATGTATATTATGATAAGGAACTTTGAAAACAAACAAACAAACAAAACTCAAACAACCAAACAAGGGTATATATTCGTACTTTAAATATGTACAACTTTGACTGCAAGTCGTAGAATCCTGTTTATGATTTTTATTATTATTATTATCATTATTTATACCTTTTTTGGGGGAATATCTTTAGACGGTTTGTATTCGTTCATCAGATTCTATAATGTTCAGAATTGACGAACGAGTTATCTAAAATCTGTTTCACCATTTTTCGGAAACGCGGTAGAAATGAAAGATGAAATATGATACCCAAAATATCTCAAAACTTATTGACACTGAGCTATAGCAGATAGGTAACATTTGTGTACAAGATTTTGTTTTTGAGATGCGGCAAATGACGGTAAATACTTGTACCGTTTTATGGGGCTATACTATGAGGAATGTCACTGGGCATGCTTGGCGGGTTTTGTCACTTTTACTGATTGTTCATATCTGAGTGATTTCGAGCGTGTCGACATTTTGAGAGGACATCGTCGACTGACAAAAGGAGAAAGATGATACAATATTTAAAACTTCTAATAATGGCCAAATAAACTATTATAATATTTTCACATGCGGCAGATGTAAAATGAAACTTGTTTATTGCGGGAAGTTTCATTTTGGAAATGGGGGCCCAGGCCCTTTGAATTGGAAATTTAACATTTTATTACTTATTGGGAAATTTTACTGCATGATATTTTTTCCAAGAAATGAACACACCATGAATAAAATGATCGTTTGCCTAAACCTTGTAATGTTTGGTAACTTTCTTGCAGTTTTATCTCACCTGTGCCTTTTCTGACCACATTTGTCCAGCGTCCGTCTGTCTGTAAACTTTTCACATTTTAGACTTCTTTGTTTAAGAACAATATTCATCTCTCTGTTTGTTATATTGTTTTTTATCCAATCATTTAAATGTCATTTAATTGATCCTTTACAGTGTAATACTCAGATGACCATTAAGGCCATTGGCCTCTTGTTTAATAGAGAGGGGCATTGACTGGTTCAGATCGTTCTTACCTTTGTCAATTCCAAGTAAAGACCAAAACTGTGTATTTTTACATAAATATTTCAGAAAACTTCTTCAAGAATTGATAATGGAGGATACATTACTAGAGCAGTTGCGACCAATCTTCCCAAATTTGACAGACGAGGTGATTTTGATTAGCATCAGACATCCCAGTAACAACACGGACCCTGGATCTGTGCAGTCCATCTTCCTCAGTTGTATAGATGATCTCCTATCCCTGCGTACATTTTCTCTGGCCTCCTCAGAACCCAAGAATACTCAAAACCTATCATCTGAAGGCAAGCATTTTAAATCTACTGTGTCGTTTAATAAATTAAGAATGTACAGTCAAACCTGTATTAAGAGACCTTCCAACGGAGAAAGGAAAAAAGGTCACATATGACAGGTGGTCTCTTAATTCAGGTTGCTTATTTTCCGCAGTGGTCAAATATACAATGCTGAAAATATCAGATGTGTATGTTGAATGTATTTCATAACACCTTATGTTTATTCCCACTTATTAATAGGAACATGTACTAAAAAGAATCCTTGAAAATTTGAATATTTGGAAATATTGTGAACATCTGAAAATATTAATATTTTTTCACATACAGTATTAAAAAAATGCAAAGTTCCCCCCACCCCCCCAAATTTTTTTTTACATGATGGTCTATATATAACTTCGTATGTTTTGCATATTATTAAGAATAAAAAATGTATCATGATTTTTGTTATGCACTTGGTATCAAATTAAATTATATTTATGACTGAAATATTTATTTAACCTAATTAATTTTTTTTCATTGTCTAATTGCCTGTTTGTGACCAGGTATTTAAATCACTTCAATTATCACATGGTGTGGGTGCTAGCTTGCGTGTGTTTACATACCTATTGGTGACAAAATGCACTTAAATAAACATCTATGATTTAGTTACTTGTTAATTAAAGTTAAACAGGCAGGTTTTATAGCTGAATATGCATTTATCTTTATAGCAAAAATGACATCGGGATCGACCTCGAACGTCTATTTTCAAAATGGCGCCCGATCAAAAAACGTGAAGTTTATGTTTTAGATTTTAATGTTTATTCAATAAATATCAAAGCGTAAGTAAAAATATTCATTTTTAAATGTTGTTTTATACGTAAAAATCGCATTATATAATTATTAAATGAAATAAAAGCGTGTCTGTAGTTGTTTTGAACCAAAAACGAAGCATGCCCGACCAAAATCGAAAGTAGGAATCGGAAATTATGTAGTCGTTAAATTCAGGTAAAATTGCTTGAAATTACTAAAATTGGTCAGGAAAATCACGGTCGTTGGTCGCGTAAGACAGGTGGTCGCTTAATACAGGGAGAATATATAGGGAAAAGCGTTGGGGGGAATTTTTACGGTCACATGTGACAGTGAGTCGCTTAATACAGTGGGTCGCTTTGGCAGTTTTGACTGTATAGTTTAATTAATTGAGATATAAAAGGTGAAAGCTAATACACATAAATGATTGACACTTTAATTTCATTATTATTTGAAACAACTTATTCATGATTTGTCAGTTAAAAATCCATCCTTGTCAATTTGTTTTCGAGACAGAAAAATTGTTTCACATAATTACACAATGAAATACTGGTAAATAGTTTTCAGCATGAAATAATGCAGGTAGGAGAGGGTTGCAAAACAAAAATTTCTTGCCACAAATAAAATTTGGTTTACAGTACATCTATGTGTAGCAATGAAAAGTTATGAATTTAATTGTAAATTTTCAATGAAGTGTCTTCTCTTGTTTAAACAGTTCATGATTTCAGTGTCAAAATGAAATTATGATTTCAGAAGATGAAAAACTTGTTAAAGCTGCAGAAAAGGTAGAAAAAGAAGAAATGATTTCCTTAAATAAATTATCTGATGCAATGAGGAAACCATTTAAAGCTAGTAATCAGTCAACACAGGGTACAAGAGAACTGGCTGGAAATCCAAAAGGTTCAGGACCTTCATCCAGTGGTTCTAGTAGAAGTATTGAGCAGAAAAAGCCATTATATCAGACGTTCAGAAAAGAGGTATTAGATTCTGAGGAGAGTTCCAATGACTCCCTGCCAGATCCCTGTCTGGATACAAAGAGCTCTTCAACAGTTGGAGGCCAGTTTAGTCCTACTCCCTCATCACAAGCTCTGAAAACTCCATCCCTATCTTCTCCTCTCAAACTGTACAAAAGGAAATTAAACAGATCCCCTGGTCTTCTTGTAAATAAACCGTATTCTCACTCTGCTGAACGACTCAAATCTGATATTGAAGGACAGAGAACCAGATTTAAATCAGAACCCTCACAGCCAGTTTTTTCTTTGAATAAAGCACTGAGCAAGGCAGGAACTTTGATAAAGCCAGCCACATTCTCCCCAACCAAATCCACTGATGGTTCAATGTCTAGTGGACTGAAAAAAGGCATGGTCATCAAACCTGCAGTGTTTTCCCCCATTAAGACCAGCACTTCCTCATCTGTTGACATTAAAAAAGCCAACATTATCAAACCAGCCACATTTTCTCCCAGTAAGAGTTTTGTACATGGATTCAGTGATGGTAAGTACAGCTTAATACTGTTTAAAATATACTTAATTTAGTGGTAATGACTTTTAATGCCATTTTTACTGTAGTTTATCTAAATGTTTAATTACAAGCTAATATAGGTTAAAATACATGTAAAAACATACTGCAGTGTTTAATATACTAACCTTTCTGTATGACAAAGGGAAAAATTAAAAGCAATATATTTGTAATCATTGGATTTAATGAAATATAAAAGTTAAATTTGACTAGATAATCAGGACATGTTGGATTTTAGGCCAGCATAAAAGAATGGAAACATTTCTGAATGATAAGAAATATTTATTTATAAATATAATCAAGAATACATGTATTTCTATTTTTTCAGCAGGCATCGGAATTAAAATTTCTTCTAACAACAAAACAACAGTTTCCTTAAACAATAACATAATAAAACCAGCACATTTTTCACCAAAAACTACAGCAAATTTATCATCAAATACTCAAACAAAGGCAAAGGACATTGTTTCTGAAAGTTCAAAGTCTGAACTTGCTACTAGTACTATAAAAATTCCCTCTCCAGGAGGAGGATATGTTATTGCTAATTATAGAGTCTCGTCAGTGGCCCCCACAAAGATAATAATTAGTAAAGAGGATGTTCAGAAATCTGCAGCCGCAAGGTTGACCAAACCACCCCTACCAGCTGGTCTAGACAATTGGAAGTATGTCGATGTTCAAACAGATGCTGGATCACTGGATGATGAACAGTCATACAGACGAGAGATTTTAATCAAGTCTGGAGAAGTCATGGGAAAGATTGAAAACGAGAGGAGGAAGTCACTCGGGGGAATTCATACACAGAGCACAGTGCTCAGAGAACTAAAGAACCAACAACGGGCTGCTGTAAAAAATGCAAAGATGTCAAATGAGGGGACCAGCTCTAAAGCTCCTAAGCTAAATAGCAGGTGAGATATATTATCTTGGGATAACTTGGTAAATACTGTCTTTGTTTAAGTTTAATGGAGTTGGAAAGCTGTTTTGCTTCCAGGGATAATTGATGACCTCAGTTTAGATAGGTAAAACAAAGTGTTTACGCTCACTTAGTTCACCAAAGATATAAGCTAAATTGAGCTTATGTTCAACTGTAAATTATTAAACATTTTTCATGGTAAGTTAACTTCTTCAAAAACAGTCTTCTGTAGAACAGTAGACCTAGGTGACTAGAGATCAGTTAAAGCTTTAGAACCAGGCCCATTCCTAAGTACCTGAAAGCCCTATGCACCTACCTTGACCAAATTAGCATGATTCATGATGATCAATGAACCTTACCAGACCTGCTTCTGATGCTGCATCTGGTGTACAATTTCTAGATTACTGCACTCTTCAAGATTAGAGAAGCACATCTTTTTTCAAGTATCTATTAGTATTACCTGGACCAATCTTGTATGGATGTTAATCTTAAGGTGCAAGCTCATTCATTTGAATTTTGATGTGAGATATAGTAGCACACATATACCAGTAGGTAAAATTCTTTAAGTCATGCTTCATAATCTTGTTTACTTAATACTTATAGATGAATTTTCTATTTTATGAGATTCAAAGTTGATAAAAGCTATTAATTTTATTGTTTGTAAAACAAAGATTTTTATACAGAACATATAATTGACAGATTTGACAGTTATACAGCAGATAAACAGGAGGATGAAGATGAAGATCTACCTAGAATGAACTTCCTTATGACACCGAGGAGGCTTAAAGATGATACTGAAACACAGATAGTAACTGATGGTGAAGCAGGATTATCAGGGGACAGGTCAAAGGTTAAAACAGTTGAAAGGTCAAAGGGAAAATCAAAAGTACCTGATAGGTCAAAGAAAAAGGCAAAAGAAGGGTCAGAGGGTAATGACATCATCATTTTGGGTGGTAGAGCTGCAGAGGTAGATGTAGTAGATATCACACATAGCTCTCAGTCCTCTGAGGGCTCACAGACAGACACACCAGTAATCAATGTGGAGGCCTATCCTGAAGTTGTAGACATCACCACTGAACAAGGTTCTCCTGATGTGTTTGAAGTGAAAGTTAATAAAAACAAACCTATTGTTGTACCTGATTCACCACCAATAGTTGTTGCACCTGCTCAAGCAGTAACCCAAAACAGGGTAAATACCCATCTTATACCTAAAAATCAGGTGGATATGGAGGCCAGACGAGACCTGATAGCAGCTGTTTTAAAGAACAGATCACCAACTGCTATGACGGTTACCAGACCAACACCTATTCCATCAGTAACTAGACAACCACATGTTCCTGTGGTGATCCAACCAAAACCTGTTCCAGTGGTTACCAGACCAACACCTGCTCCTGTGGCTACAAAACAAGCACCTGTTCAAGCAGTAAATAGGACACCACCAGCTCCTGTGGCTACCCAAAGAGCACCTGGACCAGTAGTAAATAGGACACCACCTACTCCTTTGGCTACCCAACAAGCACCTGTTCAATCAGTAAATATGACACCACCAGCTCCTGTGGCTTCCCAAGGAGCACCTGTACCAGCAGTAAATAGGACACCACCAGCCCCTGTGGCTACCCAACGACCACCTGGACCAGCATTAAATAGGACACCACCAGCTTCTGTGGCTACCCAACAAGCACCTGTTCAAGCAGTAAATAGGACACCACAAGCTCCTGTGGCTACTCAACGAGCACCTGGACCAGCATTAAATAGGACACCACCAGCTCCTGTAGCTACCCAACGAGCACCTGTTCAAGCAATAAATAGGACACCACAAGCTCTTGTGGCTACCCAGCAAGCACCTGCACCAGCAGTAACCAGACAACCACCTGCCCAAGTGGTTACCAGACCACCACCACTAAACAATGTACCATCCCTTCCTACCATGGATATATCACCTGAGGAAAAGCTGAATGACAAAGTCAATGAAGTGGTAAATGGAATAATGTATCATCCATTTAGAAAGAATTTTATTCCAGTTAGATGTAAATGTTATTTTATGAGAGTAGTCTTCATCAGTTCTTTAATTTTAAGTATTTAAAGAAATGGGAAAAAATGGGGGGAAAAGTGAGATTGTATGTATACCCAGCATATCTATTGCTGGTTAATGCAAGAAAATCATGTACAGTCTTAACAAGACTTAATCATGATGTTGGATTTTGCAGCTGCTTATGTTCCCTGATGTGGACCCCCAGTATGTGAAGAACTTGTTACTGGTGCATATAGGACCAGAGGCCTTGAACAATGTGTGTAACTTACTACTGGAGAACTCTAACTACCCCCGAGTACAGAAGCCCACCTCCAGTACTGTGTCTTCTGATCCCTCGCCACCAAAGGTAAGATGTTATACTCAGTGATGGCTGATGAGCTTGTATGGTTAGATAATAGATTTATATGTATGCTTTGAAGTCAAATTTTTTCAACCTCTTTATTTATGTCAAAGACATTACCAACATAGATGCAGATCTGATAGAAATCTTGCATTATTTCAAGGACTGCACTGCCAGGAATTAGAGAAAAAGACAGATTTTCAGTTCATGTATCTTTTAAATTAAATTGACCTTTTTTAAACCATACAAATTAATCAAAATGAGTTTTGCTTTTGTTTTAAAATTTTTCTCTTTTTTTCAGAGAAGCAGCAGGAATTTTTATGAAGAATATTCAGAAATGATTAAATCCTATGAATACAAAATAAATTGTGAGCTGCTGCTACAGTCAGAATTTAAAATGGTATGTCATCAAGATTATGCCAACTATTTAACATCTTGTAAAGACACATAACTGATATCAGTGGTATGAGATATCTGAGTTCAAGTGTACAATATTACTTTATGGAGAAAAAAAAAGTCAGTCTTTGTAAAACAAGCAGTGTAAAGCCCAGTTGGTTCAGATTTACAATTCTTTACTTCCAAAATTTTCTGCTCTGGATATTTAATCTAAGGCACAGTTACACATGGTATGGTAATTTTAGTTTTTGTATTGTAGATATCTGTCCGAGATATTCGAACGTTGGCCTCGCATTATAATTGGCATTATGCTCCTATGCACAAGGCTTTATCTGTGATTGTCAAAAAAGGCTTAGGTGACATGCAGAGTAAGTAGAATTAGATTCATAGAAATCATAGGGATGGCACATAGAATCAGTTGAAACGGTATATCGCTACGTATAACTTTCATTGAGACAAAAGATCCATAAAGATCTTGCAAGATGCTTGTGTGATTTCTACAAACTTTAGTATGCAAAAAAGATGAAGGCAAGTGAAAAGGTTATCCTTAAAAGATCTTTAAAAATTGGATGCTAACATGCAAAGCAGTTCTTGTGTCATGGAAATTTGAATTTGAAAAACAAAAAAGGAAATATATTACATGTATATAAAACATTTCAATTTTTGGTGGTGTGCATTCTCCTGTTGTTTAGCAGACTTGACTTTGATTTTCAGGTCCACAATTTGATGACAAAGTCAATCCTTGTTATAAAAGATCATTTAATTGTAAACATGGTAAAGATATGGATACATTATAAAGAAATATTAAAATTAATAATAAAGGTTATGGTATCAGATACCGTATAAGTAGAATTTTTAGCGAGGATTTAAGTTGACATTATTAGCGAGGGTGCCGACATCGCTAATTGCATATAATTTGTAAAAGCTTCTATAGTTAGCATTTTAAAATCGCTAAAATTACTTCTCGCTAAAAATAAAATACCAGATTTTAGGTAGAAATCGTTAAATTTGCGTCTCGCTAAAATGTCCATTTATACGGTATCTGGATATATTCTTTTCTTTCTCTTTTATTCGTACATATACTTTTTTCACTAAATTGTTAACATTCTAGGTGAGGGGAAGAAAACCTTGTCCCAGGCTGTGATTGTAGGCAATATTCCTGTCGGTAAGATACCTTAGATTACAATACATTCTGTATGATATAAAAGTGTAGTAACATTGATTGTGAAAAAAAAGAGGTGCAAAGATCACTTGGCCAAGTTTGCAACAAACTTTCATTACAGTTCAAACTTTTCAGAAACCTGTGATTTTTAGCTCACCTTGACGAAGTTGAGATGAGCTTATTCGTCAAAACGAGCTTAGGCCAAAATAAAATTATAGTTTGTTTGGAATTGCCGCCCGCCTCATTGAAATACCCCCCGCTCAAAAAATTTTATTGACAAAATATTAACAATATTTTTTTTATCGCTTTATCGTCTAACATTGTTTATTACAAGTTCGTTCGCCGAAATAGCTTTTTAAAGTCGGTTTTAGCTCGAGCATTTTTTTCCTTAAATATAACTGGTACCAATAAACTGCACCATTCCCAATGCCAACACGTTAATTTTCCCCAATTTTGTAACCAAAAATTCCCAGTTCAACTGTGAAGTAGCAGACTATGACGACATCGTATTTCTTTTTACACGAAACAAAACAAATGTTTCACTTCCGCTTAAATCGAAAGCAGAGAAAGTCGTAATTTGGCGGGACCTGAGGTGTTAACAGCGTAATATCATACAATTTGACAAATTGAATGAAAGCATGAAAATATGGAAAACATGGGACATTGGTTTTGAAAAAAGCAATAAGATCTTGTTGCTTATTCTCCAAAACACGTAGTAATAGGTAATTTAGTTGGAATAAGCACAAAATACGTTTTATTTGATTAAATGAGAGAAAAATTTCATTGTTCTTTGATATTATTTTTCCCAATTGAACCGGTACCGGACCCTTTCCCAATAGGTGGGGAAAATCGCTGCTCTCATTAATTTAACAATACCAGTCAATAAAACGCTTTCTTCATAGTATTGATGATAAAGCGATTATAGGTGGTGATTTGACAAAATGAAAGCCGCCAAAATGTCAGACCAGGTTGGGTTAGTGGATGTGAAAACATTCAAGCGTTGAAGAGCAGAACATTTATGCATCTCCATAAAAAATAAAAGGTGAATAAAAACTTAAATGGAATAATACACCGATACCTGGAAAAAGCTATTGTAATAGATTGCATGTTGAACTTGATTGGCTAAGTCCGTCATGTTGAAATTAAAAATGATTAAATCCCAGTTAAAAAAATACATAAATCAGATATCTGTTATCTAAAATACTAAAGGAAAAATGTCTTCAGTATGACAAGTCTGTTAAAACTGATTCATGGTGAACGCTGTAGAACATACCAAGCACTCGTTCCTGCTTTATTTCCACAAAACACTCTGGACGACTATTCTTAAGAAATTTTGTGTGATTCGCACTGTTTGTAAGGGTTGTCTTAACAAAGGGCTAAACTTCAAGAGAAATGATATGATTTATACTGATAAAATTATTGTTAAATTAAAAAAAAAAAACTAGAATGTTTGATGCTGAAATTTGACTGTTATTAAATGAGCGGATCTAACATCTAAATAAGATTGATATTTTAAAGTACTATATATATATATATTTATATTTTTCAAAATAAAAACAAAATTAATATGAATGAAATAAAAGAGGAAAATTAATGAAAATCACAAATGTTCATTGAGATTTTCATTCTTATCATTTAGTTTCAATTTGTATATAAAAAAAAAATATGCCTCCCTCCCTCCTGGGTCTGGACTGATATCAGTGGTATGAGATATCTGAGTTCAACTGTACAATATTACTTTATGGAAAAAAAAAGTCAGTCTTTGTAAAACAAGCAGTGTAAAGCCCAGTTGGTTCAGATTTACAATTCTTTACTTCCAAAATTTTCTGCTCTGGATATTTAATCTAAGGCACAGTTACACATGGTATGGTAATTTTTTTAGTTTTTGTATTGTAGATATCTGTCCGAGATATTCGAACGTTGGCCTCGCATTATAATTGGCATTATGCTCCTATGCACAAGGCTTTATCACTGATTGTCAAAAAAGGCTTGGATGACATGCAGAGTAAGTAGAATTAGATTCATAGAAATCATAGGGATGGCACATAAAATCAGTTAAAACGGTATATCTATAAGCATAACTTTGATTGAGACAAAAGATCCATAAAGATCTTGCAAGATGCTTGTGTGATTTCTACAAACTTTAGTATGCAAAAAAGATGAAGGCAAGTGAAAAGGTTATCCTTAAATGATCTTTAAAAATTGGATGCTAACATGCAAAGCATTTCTTGTGTCATGGAAATTTGAATTTGAAAAACAAAAAAGGAAATATATTACATGTATATAAAACATTTCAATTTTTGGTGGTGTGCATTCTCCTGTTGTTTAGCAGACTTGACTTTGATTTTCAGGTCCACAATTTGATGACAAAGTCAATCCTTGTTATAAAAGATCATTTAATTGTAAAGATATGGATACATTATAAAGAAATATTAAAATTAATAATAAAGGTTATGGTATCTAATACCGTATAAGTAGAATTTTTAGCGAGGATTTAAGTTGACATTATTAGCGAGGGTGCCGACATCGCTAAAATTAAATATTGCTAGATATTAATTGCATATTATTTGTAAAAGCTTCTATAGTTAGCATTTTAAAATCGCTAAAATTACTTCTCGCTAAAAATAAAATACCAGATTTTAGGTAGAAATCGTTAAATTTGCGTTTGCTAAAATTTCCATTTATACGGTATCTGAATATATTCTTTTCTTTCTTTTTTATTCATACATATACTTTTTTTCACTAAATTGTTAACGTTCTAGGCGAGGGAAAGAAAACCTTGTCCCAGGCTGTGATTGTAGGCAATATTCCTGTCGGTAAGATACCTTAGATTACAATACATTCTGTATGATATAAAAGTGTAGTAACATTGATTGTTAAAAAAAAAGAGGTGCAAAGATCAATTGGCCAAGTTTGCAACAAACTTTCATTACAGTTCAAACTTTTCAGAAACCTGTGATTTTTAGCTCACCTTGACGAAGTTGAGATGAGCTTATTCGTCAAAATGAGCTTATACATGTACTATACCCCTGGCGTTGGTGTCGGCGTTAGCAAGTCCATTCCCAAATAACTATAAGCCCTAATTGGACCAAACTTGCATGGATGATGCATCTAGGGATGGACACTAGCAGACTTGCTTCGGATGCTGGATCTGACCTACATTTTTGAAATGAGTGACCTTGACAATGCTTTCAGAGTAGCTCTATGATTATATGGCCTGTTATGATTTAAACTGCATGAATGATGCATCTAAAGATGGACTATTCCAGACTTGCCTGAATGTGAATTGGAAATGAAAGATATTTTCTTGATTAGTGAAGAGGTTAAAAGGTCAATTCCCAATGAACTATAAGACCTTAACTTAAACAGAACCTGCATGAATATTGTTGTCAGGATGCACACTTCCTAAAAAAAATATGATGTGAGATTTTCATGACTTACACTGATAACATTTGTTGAGGTGAGCTTCGTAATCTTTGATTACCTATGTTTATGACTTGAAAATCAAATCATTAACCTATGACCTAATCCAGCAGGACTCGGTCACTGATTTTATTTGTGTAATTGAAGGTTCTGAGGAGAGGTTGATGAAGGTGACGTGTCTGAAATGTCCGCGGGCTCTGAAGTGTTCCCTGAGCAGTATGCCACCAGAGTTATTGGAAGAGTATGAATTTGTCAAAGAGAGGCTGAGGGACGAGGCCAAGGTTCGCAAGTTCATTGTCAAGATCTTACAACAGAATCATTAGTGTTCATTTTAGGCATAAATGGATCTGACAATCAGATGTTATTACCTGACCAAGAACATAAAAAGTTCCTACTTATCAGAAGCAAAACTTACAATTAGAGAAAGTCGTTTGGTTAAGTTCTTAGGTTTCCAAGTGTAATCTTTTTGTTATGGTATAAGTTTGTTGTAAAAGAAAATAGATGTTTCTGAGAAGAATATTTACATATACCTGGTACATGTAGGTTTTCTTACCCAAAAGGTAACAGTATCATTAATTTGAGCAAATGTTTCAGAAAAGGTAGAGATTGCAAAAGTTGCTTTTTATAGTGGTAATATTAAGAAAGTATTTAAAATGCACTTAGAGAATTTCAAAGCTGCTTCAAAGAACAGTTAGAATTTGTTGTAATATATGAATACTTGGAATAACAGAGTTTGTGTATGCTTATTATTATGTATTTTTTGTGTAGAACATGCCTTGCAAGGGTATCATAATCCTGTTAGGAAGTTTACTAATGTCAACATCATTAGAGATAATTGAAGTTTCCTCTGACTCTTTAGGATGAAGACCTGAAGGTAGCTCAACAAATGAATGAGTGTGAGTATGCTGAGACCGGTCAGCTGATTGAGTGTGGCTGTTGTTATATGGAGGTGGCGTTTGACAATATGGTACAGTGTTACGAGGGGCACCTGTTCTGTGAAGATTGTCTAAAGAATTACGCCAACGAATCCGTGTTTGGGCATGGAAAGGTAATCACACTACTATTGGTATATACACTGTATCTTTACAAGTTCTCTGAAGTGATAAAACACTGGTGTTTTTATACTTTCGTCTTAAGACTGGACATTTTATCTTCCTAATGGAAAAGGTCACACACTCATAACTGCATCATTCTGAAAGAAAAAAAAACATGATTGATAATATTATCAAATATTCCTAACAAGTTCTTGAAAAAGACATGTGTTTACTAATACAATAATATAGATAGTTCACACAAAGGACTTAACATTTATGTACTAATACAGGAATATTAGATATATGGTTTGTTACTGGCTGTCTACAGAAATATGAGGAATTGATATCCTATTACAGAAACAATGTACAGAATGAGTCAATTTAAGTTCAACTTTTGCTATATTAAGCTCAACAATATCACTTGATCTCAATTCTTCATAAATGGCATTTTTGCTATTTTGTTTATTTATTTCCCTATATTTAAACCTTTACTTTTATAGGGACAGATATATATACTATCACCCCAGTTTCGAGGGTTAATTTACTCTTTGTGAGATACATAGTCATGCCCATTTTTACACCCCCACTCTGAAGGAAAGAGGGGTATACTGTTTTACCCTTGTGTGTTTGTCTGTCCATAACAAATTTTTGGTCACAGTTTTCTAAGCAACTACTCATCGCAGATGCTTGAAATTTTGACACAATCTTCTCTTAGGCATGCTTCATGGTGGGATTTATTCTTGTTCAAATCCAATTTTTACTTCTTATTTATCCGTGTGTTTGTCTGTTTCATACATAAATTTTTGTTGCAGTTTTCTCATCAACTACTCAACACAGATGCTCAACACTCTTTGTTGAGGCATGCCATATGGTGGGATTCATTTTTATTCACTTCTGATGTCAACTTCCTTTTTATCTGAGCGTCTACATTTCTTACATAACAATAATTTTTGTCAACCTATTTATCCGCGCAGCTGCTCATAACTAAACTTGAGTATATTTACATGATAGTGTATATTTACATCATCTGAGAAGGGGTATTACTAGTGAGCATTGGTTCACAGACTTATTGCTGTATTTGTTGTCCTGGCCCACTCGATGACCTGCCCTGACCTCTGCTGCTACGCGGTCTCGGATCCTCATTTCACCATGTTGACCTCAAAAGGGGTAATTAATTGTATAATAATAACCAAATTTTATTTAATTTCAGACTTCATTACTCTGCATGTCGGAGGGGTGTGAAGCTTCATTTCCAAAAAGTAAGCTTATCAAGTACATATACATGTTTGTTTGATTTTGAAAAAATTATTGAAAATTAAAAAAAAAGTTTCTACATTGAAAATAGGGATTGTACGTCTTAGCTGTCTGTTCTTTCATCTTGTTTTTATCATGTCTATAATTATGTATGCAATAAATAAAGCTTTTCTTTGCAATGTTTAATATAAGGAATTGTTTGTCAACAGAAATACATGTACTTCTTATATATGAAACTACATATAATATGGATGTACAATAACATGGCATCCAGAAGTGTTTATTTGATGAATGTTTAACTTTAATTTTTGTACAGGTCAGTTAGACAAGGCCCTGCCTGCCAATATCCTGGATAAATACAATGACAGAGTTCAGGAGGAAAGTATAAACTTAGCTGCTCTAGATGATCTTGTCAGGTAAAGATTTACTGTAAAATATATGTACAGTAGTGTGACATAAATGAGTTCGCAAAATGGCCACCGTCATTCATGTGTGCGGTGTGCTTGCTGTATGTAAAACCTAATTTCTATCAATAAAATAATATTACCACTTTCCTTTTTCGTGTTAGTACTTTGTTATATGGCCTCTAGAGCATAGAACACTTCAAATTCTCCTAGGAATGCTTGCATATAAACTCTGAATATAGTGCAAAGTGAGGATACCCCATATTTCATGGACGATTCACTCCAGATCATTCACGTAAGAGAAGCGAATTACGTTTATTCGGCAACTGATTCACCCCCCTTCTTAAATACTTACGATGACGGGGCCATTTTGCGAACTCATTTATGTCACACTACTGTACATACAGAATTATAACATTTTATCATAAACTAAGCTGCTCTGGATAATCTTATCAGGTAAAGATTTAATATATAATTATACCTACAGAATTATAAGATCCAAGTCATAAACATATCAGCTTTGGGAAGACCCTATTAAGTTAGGAGAAAAATGTTTGAAATATGAGTTTGCTATTCTATTAAAATGGAATGTGTTGTCATTACAGTATAAAATACCTGTTGATAGGAAATGTGTCTGTCCATACAATCTTGTTCAGGCTATAGCTTTGTTATGGAGAACCATTATACTTGGCACAAATATTGTAGATGACCCATGACATGTCCAGACTTTTCTGCAAGGTCATGTTTGACAGGAAAGCTGCGTTGGTCAAGAAACTATTTTAAAGTCTTTTTTGCACAATTTGCTATAGTGAATGTGGTTCTTTTTTTTCCCCTCTAATTATTTTTCTTCATTGATTTCACTTGTAGATGTCCACACTGTGATTTTGCAGCCTTACTGGATCCTGGGGATAAAGTATTTTCTTGTCAAAACACATCCTGTATGAAGGTATTTTTACTTGTTATTAAATAATGATGAATATGCTGCATTTGATATTCTAGCTATCTTTTTAAACAAGTGCACCAAAAAAAGTGGAGCACCCCTTTGCAAAGAGCAAAGATCTGTGAATCAAGGCCACTTTTGACATCAAAAATAGAGTCTGTTACAAGTTATACGGTAATAGTGCAGCAATCCATTGATAGATATATTCATCTAGTTCATGGACTAAGCCTTCATCAAACCTAATGTTCTGAAAATGCTATCAAAGTAAAGATCTAAAATATAACTTGATGAATATTAGTCTTTAAAGTTGGAATCAGTAATCAGTTTATAGATAAATAAAATCTCCCTTTGAATGTGCTTAAGTGTCAGTACTTTAGAATTGAATGGTTTTTTTTTTGGTTTTTTTTTAATGCTTTATTTCCATGCTTTCAATTTAAACATCAAATACATTTATCAAAATTGCACAGAAAATTTTTCACATCCACCCACTTTCGCACTTCACTCGCACCAACAGTACATCAATTTTTGCAAATTTTTACACACTTTATATGGATAAAAAATGGGGGGAAAAAAGTATGCTACATTTGATCTAAATATGTTTTTTTTTCCGAGGATTACATTTCCAACATAATTTTCCAATGTGACCATGCAGACTCAAAATTTTCTGCAGTTAGATTTTTAACAGATATGTACTTTTCAACCTTATAATACATTTTTAAATGGGCAATCAGCCCATTTAAATTAGGCTTCTTTGCATATTTTAAGCAGTGAAAAATGTAGTGTTTAGCATATAAAATTACAAAATTTATGACATAGTTTGAATTGGCAAAGGTAACTCTCCAAAGATTACATTTTGAATATTAAAACCTACATGTTTTGATGTATAATTGTAAATATGTAGACTAAGATCATTCCAAATATGCATTACATCTTTACATATAAACAGACTGTGCAATATGGTTTCACATTCATAGTTACAGAATGTACAAATATCATTTTCTTTTATTTTAATTTTTTTAAGGTAATAATTTACAGGTAGTATTCTATGCAAGATTCTAAATTGTAACGGTTGCAATTGAAATGGTTGCTTTAATGAAAGAATGTTTTAGTAGGTGACCTACAGTTGGAATTTAGTTTACATATTAAGTTAAATCTCAGATTCTGTAATATGAGTCAATTATTCCTCAACAGAATCTTGTCATATCTAGGGCACATGTTCCAGGAGAACTATAGGTCTGTTTCCTTTTCTGAAAATTAATATCTTTGGAAATCTCTTTTTAGGTCACCTGAGTTAACTCAGGTGACCTATTTTTATCTGTTTTCGTCCGTCGTCGTGTGTTAACATTTGAACATTTTCAACTTCTTCTCTGAAACCACTGAACTAATTTCAACCAAATTTAGTATACAGCATCTATGGGTGAAGGGGAACAGAAATTGTGAATTTCATGGTCCCCGCCCCCCTGGGGCCTGAGGGGTGGGGCCAAAACCACTAAAATTATTGCAATCTTTAAAAATCTTCTTCTTTACTCCTGGACATCAAGCAGGCAAACAGTTTGCATGATTGTAATCAGCATTGAGACCTCTACCAAAATTGTGAAATCAGTGATTTTTCTACAATTTTAAAAGGAGCCTGGGCCTTTTCAAATTGGAAAAATTGTCGACATTTGTGTCAAATTGGGAAAAACAATGAGATTGTAAATAACCTTCATATTAACAAGTAAAATAAAATATGTAAATAAATGTAATATCATTTATTAAATTTATTTGCTACAAAATTTTTCAACAAAATGGACATAGTTCTACATTTTTAATTTTCTTTCATTTTTGTTCTTTGATTGTCCTATATTCCATTTTTTGCCATAATGGTAGACATAATTGAGAAAAAATCATTCCCGATTTCTCATTATTGCTCGCATTGGAGCTGGAATAATCTTGACATAATTTACAAGCATGTAATGCTGTATTTCTCTGCAATGCTAATATCTGCAGGATGAAAAAACAGTTTAATTTTTGTGAAATCAAGGAAGCTTGTTGCAGAACTACTAGTACTTGCAATTTACATATAAAGCTATGTTTAACCGATTCACATGCATAATAAATTTCTTATGATGTATTGACACACAAGTTTGACATCCACATGATCGATGTGTTTTTAGCTCACCTGAGCCGAAGGCTCAAGTGTGCTTTTCTGATCACATTTTGTCCGTCGTCCGTCCGTCTGTCTGTCCGTCTGTAAACTTTTCACATTTTCGACTTCTTCTCAAGAACCACTGGGCCAATTTTGACCAAACTTGGTACAAAGCATCCTTGGGTGAAGGGAAATTTAAATTGTTAAAATGAAGGGACATATCCCCTCGCAAGGGGAGATAATCAAGAAAAGGCAAAAATAGGGTTGGGTCATTAAAAAATCTTCTCAAGAACCACTGGGCCAGTAAAGCTGAATCTTATGTGGAAGCATCTTGGGGTAGTGTAGATTCTAAATTGTTCAAATCATGACCCCCGGGGGAAGGGCGGGGCCACAATGGGGAATCAAAGTTTTATATAGAAATATATAGGAAAAATCTTTGAAAATCTTCTTCTCAAGAACCACTGGGCCAGAAAAGCTGAAACTTATGTGGAAGCATCCTGGTATAATGTAGATTCTAAATTGTTCAAATCATGACCCCCGGGGGAAGGGCGGGGCCACAATGGGGAATCAAAGTTTTAGATAGAAATATATAGGAAAAATCTTTGAAAATCTTCTTCTCAGGAACCACTGGGCCAAAAAAGCTGAAACTTGTGTGCCCATGGAAGGATCATAGGGTAGTGTAGATTTCAAAATGTCTAAATTATGATCAGTGGGGTAGGGTGGGGATGCATTATGTATAACAAGGGGGAAATCTGGTAAAGAACAGAATGGTCAACGCTTCTCAGGTGAGCGATGTGGCCCATGGGCCTCTTGTTCCAAGTCTTGCAAACACACAAATAAACTGCTGTTTTTCACCGTTATTTTAAGTGTCCGAATGACCAAAAACAATAGAATTACATTTTAGATAAGTCGTACATAAAAAATTCAATATAACCAAAACAATACTTTTTGATTTTGGGAAAAAAGCAGTTGAAAATTGGGAAAAAATCGGTAATTTTTGAGAGGGGAAAGGGCCGATATTCGGACTTAAATTGAGTGTAGAAAAATCACTGGAAATTCATGGCCCCTGGGTCAGGAGTTCAAGTGCTAGGGCTGGGCTAAATAGAATATATAGTGAAAATGAATAAATTCTTTGAAAATCTTCTTCTCTGCTCCTGGATATTAAAAAAACTAACTCAGTACATAGTTATGATGAGCAAGAGTGCCTCTTATGGCCCCAGGGTCAGGGGTTCTGGTGGTAAGGAGGGGCTCTATTGATTGTATGGTGAAAATGCATTTATTCTTTGAAAATCTTCTTCTCTGCTCCTGGGTATTAAATAAACTAACTTAGTACATAGTTATGATGAGCAAGAGTGCCTCTTCCAGATTTGTGAATTTTATGGCCCCAGGGTCAGGGAATCTGGTGTTAGGGCGGGGTTCTATTGGTTATATAGTAAAAATACATTAATTCTTTGAAAATATTTTCCTTTGATCTTTGGTTTTTTGCCAATGATCCAAGTATATATATTAATGATGAAGAAAGGTGCATCTAGCAAAGTGGTTTTTTTATGCCCCCTGGGTCAGGGGGGGGGTGGGGGGGGG
>PRKT01000350.1:485380-488236 GCA_003671525.1 Saccostrea glomerata | reverse complement strand
GGGGGGAATTACATAGTCTGAAAATAAATTAATGCTTTTTGGTATTATTCAACCATTTTATGATAAAATTTGCAAAATTTTGAAATATGTGGCCCCTGGGTCAGTGGTTCCTTTGGGGTGAGGTGCACAACTGAGTGCATTTTCTCTTTGTTACTCTGATCTACCTCTGAGTTTTAAGTAAATAGAGTAAGCATGCTAAGTTAATAATTATAATAAGCAATGGTGCCTCTTTCAAAATTGTGAATTGTGAATTTCATGGCCTCTGGTTTAAAACACGAACCAAATTTAATTGTTTGAAAGTTGTTACACAATACTCAGGTGACCTATAAGGCCCATGGGCCTCTTGTTTAAAACAGGAAAGCTGTTTTCATGATTGCAATGAACAGCCATCTTTCAGAAAACAAATTGAAAATTCATGACCTCAGTGTCAAGGATAAGGTCATAGGGTGAGGATAAATTGGTCATGTATATAGGAGATTTTTAAACTTTGGAAGCTCTTCTTTACTCCTGAACTTCTAGCATGCATATTGTTTGCATACACTTGTGAAATTCATCTCTGCTATGTCCAAAGTTTAGGCCCCAGAGAAGTTTAGATGATCAAAGATGAGTATTTCTTCTAATTACTGTATACAATATTATTTTTCACCCTTTGTTATTTTAGCCCTTTTGCACTTGCCAATAATTTTGCCCTGTTTTAAATTCATCCAGTCATCCAGTAGTTCTGTTTAAGAAATAATGCTGTGTTCTTTTAATTTGTCCCTTCTTAGAATGCAAAAGGGGTAAAAATAAAATGTGTGAAAAAAATTCCCTGTACACTCTACTCTTAAGCATCTAGCAGACAAATTATGCATCTTGATTAAAAAGATGTTGTTGTGCAGCAGAGTTTTAGAAATTATTTAATACACAGTTTTACATTGCAAGAGCTTGATGAAGCTTATGTGTTGATAAGCACATGACATTCTGGCAAGGAGGGGGCTTCACTAATGTTTTACTGTATCAATCAAAATGTATTATTTCAGTATTCAAGATTGGTATTTGATGTAAGTACCCAATCCTCTATCATGTAGATTTGTTTTTCCAGGAGACTTGTAGATATTGTAAAGAAGACTGGGAGGAACATTTTGGGAAGAGATGTGAAGAAATTGAAAAGAGGGATGAAGTTAGTCTACGAATTAAATTGTAAGTGGTTGGAGGTAGCAATTGTATAAGGGGCCATCTTAACATGGAGGTATTCTGTTTAAGTCACTATGTCTGTCTAATGGCAATAAGGCCAAGCAAAAAAAAAAAGTTGGTTCTCAGGCCATCTTTTTGAAAATCAGATGAGGCAGGCAGGTTTTTTATTTTATTTTCAAGATCATTTTATATTGCGGCGGCAAATCGCATTAATTTCATTAAATCTTCAAAAATAGTAATTCATCTTTTAGTACTTTTGCATCATGTTTAGAAAGAGCTTCACTCATTATACATGTAATTAGTAGACTGGGTAGGTACGTCTGGCAAGATCAACTTTCTGCACATTGTCAACAGCAGTAAAAAACGTCAGCAAAATGAACAATACTTGAATTAGGGAATCTAAAATGGATTCGAGCAGAACAAGTTCTTTTTAATGAAAAGCTTCCTCAACAAACAACTTATGCATGGAGCCTTGATCTGATTCTTTGAGATTCTGTAATGTAATTTACATCCATTTGAATAATTATTAAGCTTGAGTCTCAATGATTTTGTTCATATACAGAATCTTGTTAAAAATTAACATTCTCTTGTTATTCCTGATTTTAGTATCTTTTAAATAGGGTTCAGATAATACTGTTTTCCATAAGGAAATTTAAAGGACATTACGTTTTTGACTTCATTTTGAATTTTGCTCTGAACTGCATCTGTATTTTCAAACTAGAAAAGACTTAAGTTATCATAACTTCCAAACAAACTGATAGTTTCATTGATACTATCTGAAAGCATCTCCCTGACAAACAAATCCTTTTTTATTTACCAATCAAAGTCTCAACTACATAACTCTGGACTGCAGAATTTATTCTTTGACTAACAAACAAGTTGGAGGGAAAAGTTCACCACTTAGACCCAACATGACAGTCTCGAATTGAATCAAGTAGATTTCTTACAGATATGTTGTAACTTTTATTGCCATTTGTGCTTTATGGCATCAAAACATTGGGGGCACAAGTTACAGTGCCAGGACTAATAATCCAAAACGTCAAACACCAACATGTGATGTTTGGCTTCTCAACTCCACCAGTCTAGGTCTATTTTTAGCAGAGTCTTATAACATCACAAGTCTGTATTCAAAAACACTTTAATGATACAGATTTGGGCCTTCTAGATTAAAAACCTGTCATGACAAACTAACAATTTCCGGAATATTTGGAGTCAATTTTACCGAAAAAAAATTTCAATGCGGCGGGGTAAACTTGAATGCGGCGGGGCCTGAGAACCAATCTTAATTTTTTATTTGGCCTAAGCACCATTTTCTGACACAATTATCTAACATGTATGTTGAGCTAAGGAAAACAATTTATGCTTCTTAGAACAAATTTCAACTACTTATGTTGAAAAATAAATCCTCAGGTGAAGGAAATTTATTCAAAGGGTCATGTCTTTTTACTGTATTGCATATGAAAATTTATAATACATGTACATGAAACTCAGTTAAGAAGCAAGTTCTAAATGATTTTGAAGAGGTGGCATGTATGTTTACATTTTCAAAGAAAAATCATCTTATCAACCAATATTTTGATGTAGATACGTATCTAATAAGTATCTAATTACTTTCTTTTTACAGTGAGGAAAAAATGGCCATGGCCAAAATTCGAACCTGTCACCGGTGTAAAGCTAAATTCA
>PRKT01000350.1:475380-480380 GCA_003671525.1 Saccostrea glomerata | reverse complement strand
CTGGAATCTGTATTTCATATGTTTTGTGCAAACTTTTTACATAATAAGTTTATAACTCCTTAAAGAGTTGAAACTTATTTGAAAGCTACATTACATAGTATACATCTAAGTTTTTTCAAATTATAATCGGATTTCTTGTAGTATGGTGAGGTCACAATGGATGATCAAAGTTTTTCATAGGAATTTTGAAGAAAAAATTCTTCAATATTTTCTTCCTAAGAACAGCAAAACAATTAGTCATACTGGTATGGTAGCATTTTGAGGTAGTATAGATTTGTTTGTTCAGATATGACCCCCAGGGGTAGGGTTGGTTTGAAATGGATGATCAAAGTTTTTCGTCTATATATCTTTGGAATAATCTCAAGAACAGCAAAACAAATTTGTCATATTAATGTTTAGCATCTTCAGGTAGTGTAGATTTAAGTTTGTTCAAGTGATGACCCCTGTGGCAAAATTGGGCCAAATTATATAATCTAAGTTTTACATAAAAATCTTGTTGGAATATGATGTGCCGATGCCCAAATCTGCAGGTGAGCATCGTAGCTTATGGGCCTCTTATCTGAGATCTGTAATTGAGCATGTATTGAAAAGGTTCACCTTGACTATGAGAATTTTGATATCCTTTAAATCAACAAGTCTCGTGCATATAATTACAGGATTTTCACTGGATAGAGTGGTAGGAGCCCCTGACGAGCCTCCAGCCAAGAAAATGAAGGTTAAATGAGGGCCAATCAACTGTCAGAGAGTTCACAAGAGCACCTCCAGCCATTGCTGTGGAACATACTCATGTTGTGTTTGAACTTATTGTATTAAATAGAAGATGATGGTTGAATAAGCTATTCATTGACAAATTAATTGAAAGTGTCTGTCCACTAAATCTGAAAAAAAAGGTTCAAGAGAGAATTTTGGTTTTAAAAATATTTCTATTGAACAGTGATCGGTTTGATTTTTTCTTGATTTCATTGTTGATGTAAATTATTCTGACTAAACATTTTTTTAAAAAAACTGATTCTGACAAGTGGCAATATTCAACAATAAGTGTTAACACCAGTTTTCTACAACCTGGGAGATGCAGGCATGCAATGATAAGGGTTAGTGGGCCAGTAAGATACCAGTATAGTATTGAATAACTCATAAACCTCATAAACCCACTAATTAACTGCTTGTAAGTGTAGCTGGACTTCCACTAGAGGCAATATGTATATATCTGGTGAAGTTAAAGGCCAGCAAAGCTTAATCTGATGTGCAATCTTGAGTAGATAATTCATTTTTAGCTCACCTGAGCCAAATATGCAAGTGAGATTTTCTGATCAAAGTTCATCTGTTTTCCTTGTAGTAGTCATTATTGTAATGTAAATTTTTTACAATTTTGTCTTCTACAAAACCATGGGGCAATTTCAACCACACTCTCAGGGTTAAGGGGATTTTTTCAAATCGAGCTATATGCCTTATTTCAAGGGGAGATAATTATAAAATATTGAAAATGTAGTGGGTTTGTTCACAAAAAAAAATTCTCAAGAATCAGTAAGCCTGAAAAGATAAAACCTATGTGTTTATTCAAAGTCCCAAAGAATTATATGCATCCACAGTTAATGCAGATTCTAGGTTGTTAAAATTTTGGATTGGACAAGTCCAGGATAAAGGGAAGGTGTTCAAATTTTTTTTAACAGCAGGGCAAAGGACATTTGTTAAAAAAACCTATGTAGATTTGCAGAATTAAGTTTTATGTTTAAATCTGGCCATCTTGGGTAGGTTGGGTCAACATGTAAGGAATAGTAGGGCTACATTTTTATGGAGACTTTTTTGTGGAGAATATTTATACATTCTAAAGTTGTATGGATTTAATTTTTTGGTGAGAAAAAAAGCCAAAGCACTTGTTTACCTCATTTGCTAATATTGCAGCAATGTAGTCAAAATATATCAAAAGTATATCAAGATACTTTGAGGTGAGGTTGGGGCCACAATATGGGATAAGATTTTTTTTTTAGTATGTTTAAACTGAAAGATGGAATTTTCTTTTTTATTACTCAGGTGAGCTTTGTGACCTATGGGTCTGGTTTTCTAGTCATGTTGCTTTCTTTGTTAATAGTGGCTGAGAGTTAGATTTATATTTTATATCCCGTCCCTTGTTTTGTGACTGTTATTTCTTCCTGTTAAATTCTTATCGGATCAAATAAAGTGCCCTTCTTTTGGTGATAAAATCAAACTAGAAAACAAGATTGCAGTGATTCCCAAATCTTATTAGCCAGAGTGCGATTGGATAATGAGCAAAATCAATGTTTGCTCGCTCTGACTTCATTACAGTTCTTTATGTGTTTTTCTCTATTGTTGGAAAATTAAGAACATTGCATTTAAGCACAGAAAAATTCAAGGAGAATGTAATTTTTTTCTTTTTAAAAGAACTGTTTAGATTTTTAAAATGTTCTATTGTTTTTTTTTCTCTTGACAACATCTGTGACTAGTGCTTTGAATAATTAAAAAATGCAGTGCTTAAATTTTACTTATTCTCCTCTCACATATGATGTCAATACTTTGTTTATACTGAGTTTGTTTTTCTAGTAAAATTCATAAATTTGAATCTGAACTGTTTGTTTTCCATGTTAAGATTAGCTGGGTCATTCAGGTGACCTTTTAACCTTTTGCTATCCCTTTTTAGCTCACCTCTACGAAGTCAAGATAAGCTTATGCTATACTCCCAACATCAGCATTAGCATCAGCATCCCAGTTCAAGTTTTAAGAGCAAGTTCATTCCCAATAAGCTTACCTGGACCAAACTTGCAGGGATGGTGCATCTGGGGATGAACACTACCAGACTTGCTTTGAATGCTGGATCTGACCTACATTTTCCAGATGACTGAGTAGCCAGGGATGAAGTATCTGAAGATGTACACTTCCCTTTCTGCTTCAGATGCCTGGATTTAACCTAGATTTTCTCGATGAGTGAATTTAGCCATACTAAATCCAAAGAAGCATTGGTGATGTATCTAGAGATGGACACTTCCAGACTTGCTTTAGATGCTGAAATTGACATTTTTTCCAGAGTGAACAGGGTCACATTTTTGTAGTAGCTTTATAATTATGTAGCCTTTTATGATTAAACTTGCACGGATGATGCATCTAAGGATGGACACATCCTGTCTTGCTTCAAATGTTGGAACTGACACATAGAGATTAAAGAACAATTCAATTATTTTTGGAACAGGTCCATTTCTAATTAAGTATTGGTCTACATAAACCAAATTTCAAATTTGCATCAAAATTTATCTTGGGATTTACACTAAAAAATAGTTTAAAGTGTTAGTCATAAACAACATTGGTGGAGGTTAGCTGCAGATCTGTAGCTCCGAAAAAATATATTGATAGACCGGTCTATCAAAATATTTTTTTTCGGAGAGCCACAGATCTGCAGCTAGGTGGAGGTGAGCTTAGCAATCTTTGATTTCAGAAGAATCATTTTAAGATTGTGAATTTCATGGTGTCATATGTAAAAGTAGGAAAAACTTGTGACTTAAAAAAAGAAAACAGAAAGGGGGAGGGGGTCCCAGTGCCTGTGGGCAAAACTGAAAATTCTAAAACCTTATTGCATGTACAGAAAACACCTATCATACCGGTATTCCAAAGATTATATGGTGATTCGAAATAAGGGCAAGCGAATTTGACCCCATGGATGAAAAATTCCCCAAAACGTAATACAGATATGCAGCTAGGACAATCATCGTGCAAAGATGATTTTACTATTGTATAGAATATAAGAGGATTTCTAAGAAGTTTTGTAGAAAACGTTCTTTACGGGCATATATTTTTTAACAATTTTTGGGAACGTTTCTTGGAAAATTAAGACTCGATATTTGTTTTTTGTTTACCATATGCCCGCGTGACTCAGTGAAGTCTACACTGCTAAGATCCTAATGTTGCGGATTCGAATCCTAATGCGGGATGTTGGAGACCGGTTTTTTGACTGACACCGAGGTGCTGGCACAGAAAAGATCCCTCACTGTACGCCCAAAGTGCCGAGTACTGGTCTAAATTTGCAGCCCCCCATGTGTTCTCGAAGGGACCTTCATTGTCTCGGTATTTTATTATTTAAGATGGTACCAAAATGTTTCCCCTGCTATATTTGTTGAATATTAAAAATTTATCATCACAAATTCCTGACTTAATCAGGTTTAAGGGGAAAACTTTCTATGACTATCTTTCGAGAAAGTACAGTAATCAGTTTCATTTCTATACAAATACTAGATATGTCAAAATTTGAAAATTTCCTTATTAAATGAATTATTTTCAAGGAATTGTATAGGACGATTTATGTCGTTCGCAGCTGTGGAAATTTTTGTCTCATATTATCATGATATTATTGGAACTTCGTACTATTCTAATGTGTCAATATGATTTTTTTTTTAATTTACAACAAAGCAACTGCACTTTTAGAATGTTGAAAGCAAAACAAAAACCAGATACTAATTTACTTGTGCAGAAACGAACAGTGTTAATTAAAATTTAATCTTTGTATTGAAATAGATATATTTGAGTACAGATCGGTAACAGAATTTATACAATTACTTGCGCAGTTTGGGATATTTTCGCTCTATCTCTCGTGGTCTCGATAATCCGAAGGACCAGTTTTCGCGTCCCAGAGGGGGATTCGAACCTGCGACGTACTTTGCGACTCTAAAGAACTCCAATGCGCCATGGGGACATTGCAACATACTGTAACAAAAGGGTCGACGACACATAATTATATGACATGATCGTAGACCCTATTTGAATAGTAAGTTCGAATCGGGAAAACTTTATTTCCGTCCAATTGTACGGCTAAATATTTATTTTTTTTAATTGGTAGATTAATTTTTTTCACTCCATATTATTCATTAAAAGCTACTGAGGCTAAAATACCCTACCTTTCAGGCTAAATGACGGTGATGCCTTTTTTCTCCATTCGTTCCAAAAAAGTTTTGATTTTCAGTGACTTGTGTGTTGGGGCGGGGGGGGGGGGGGGGGAA
>PRKT01000350.1:450468-471927 GCA_003671525.1 Saccostrea glomerata | reverse complement strand
AAAAAAAAAAAGATCGTTGATTTACCCCCTTTTCGTGGATAAATTGCAATCAGACTAAAACTGCAGAAGGAGTAGCTTTTAAAAAGATATTTGTGTAGTCTACTTGTGTGCCAAGTTATGCAGAAATCGGACCAGACCTGTAGGAGGAGTAGCGTTTTGAAGAAAAAAAAATTGTTTACGGATAGACAGACAGACAGCTAGACAGACGACGGTCACCTTACCATCACAAATGCTCTTCTGGTCTCTGGCCAGTAGAGCTAAAAAAAAACTCGGGCTATCTTTCCGGGCTACTGCTTATTACTATGTTCAAACTAATATATTTTTTTCCATACGACTTTTTTTAAACTTGAAATTCCGGACAACTGTCCACGTTTCCCCTCCATCTTAGCAAAGATGGAATTATATTGAGGAAAACGCTATTGATCTCTTGTTTGTTCGATATTATCGAACTCATTGTCAGAACAGCATACAAGTCTAAGGGCTTGCTCGAATTAATTGCTATGTAGATATAGCTTTCATTCTTGTAGTCTTTTCAAGTATGTGGTTGCTTAATCCGTCTTCATTTAGAGGTCCACTCGATACCTTAATTATTTTCTCTGGAGTCCACCTTCGATGAGAAGCTATCTACAGATGATCACGTGTACTTGTCCGCTGTCTTTCATCCTAATTATAGGGAGTCATCAGATAGCTCGTGCCAAGCGCTAAACACTGGGGTTTTGAAAACTGAGCGTTCATTTTTTTTCAATAAAACATGCAGATCAAATTATTTGTTGCTTATAGCACGTTATCATTTGTGAAATATGAATCTGCATCAAAAATAGCGGCCAGTGGAAGTTTACCATTTCGTGAAACCCACACTTTCTATATGAAGTTCGGAACTCTGTATCTTTCCAATGACACGAAAGTAAAAGTGTATTTGATGCTAATCACCCATATACCTCTAATGGAACTCTAGATACATAACACTAAAAAATGGATGACTATCACATGTCAAGGTTTTTTCTATGACTTAAACTTTATCCATATACCTCTAATGGAACTCGAGACATTTAAGAAATAGACAACAATGTTAAAAAGTTCTCTGGGAAATGAACTTTTAGTTGGTTACGTGATTAAATTCTGTGAAGCCCGAAGGTCTTCTCAGTGATCACGTACCAACTGAAAGTTCATTTCCCAGTGAACTTTTTAACATTGTTGTTTATTACTTATATTTACATTTGACACGAATACGTTTCGAGTTTAATTGTATTTATTACACGAACGGGCAAACGTATTGCTATGTAGTGACGAGCAATAACCTAGAAGTTGTTTGGTTAAAAATATAACATCGCTCTGTGATCCGGTCGCGCTATGACCTCTGACCCCCAAATGAAATTCACACAGAATTGAACGTATTTTCTCTTCAATAGGATCATTTCAATGAAAGGTCTTTTAACAAGAACTACACATGTGAAGTTTGAAAGCCCTAGTCCTTACCATTCAAAACTTATGGTCAAGGTTAAAGATTTTTCATAAGAACGTACATCGTCAAGGTCAAAAGGTCAAAGTCATTGGTATCCAATGAAAGGTCTTGCTACAAAGAATACATATGTGAAATATGAAAGCCCTAGTCCCTACCATTCAAAAGTTATGGCCAAAGTAAAAGTTTGGAATTTTTGTGTGAAAGTGGGTCAAACTCCAAGATCAAGGTCAAAAGGTCAAATTTGATGGTAGCCAAAGAAAGGTCTTGTCACAAGAAATACACATGTAAAATATGAAAGTCATAGCTCCACTGAATCAAAAGTTATGGGCAAGGTTTTTGTGACGGACGGACAGCTAGACAGACGGACAGACAAATGAGATTTAATGTCCCCTCGCTTTCGCGAAAGCGGAGGACAATAAGCAAGGGAGCTTCTTCCAAACTGTGAAATTCATGGTCCCAGGGGCAAGACCCTAAGTCAGCGTTCTTGAAATAGACAGGGCTTTAATGATTAAATTTGGAAAAATCTCTGCTTTTGGACAAAAAAAACATACAAAGAACATGGTTATAATAAGCAAGGGAGCTTCTTCCAAATTGTGAAATGCGTGGTCCCAGAGGCAATTTTTCGTTAGGGCGGGGTCATGTTCGGCTCTGTATGATCAGATAGTAAGTCCAAGAAATGCCATTTTATGAGGGAATGTGAAGGCTTTACTCGTGTTCTAATTAAAATTGACAAATGGTAGAGTATATTAGTACTGACATGTAAATAGATCTACTGTATGGTTTATGTCTGTGTACCAGAGTTACTAATTTCATTGATTATTGACCATCTGTAATACTTTTGCTTCATGAAACATCTCTTCATACAACTCTCAGTTACTCAAGTAACTTATTTCATTATAAAATTCTATTGAGGTAATTGCACCCTTTAATTGTTGTAATATTTTCAAGTGACCATAATTACTAGTAGATCCTTTCAATGGCCTCTTTTTTTCTCTCTCTCTCTCTCTCATTTTGTATTACTATTAGATATATAAAATAAACATAAACAAAGATTCGGTATTCTATATAACAGTATTGTTCTTTTTTATGCGGGTCGCCTGCGTGCTGCAGTGGTTAGAGCGTCTGCCGTCTGCTCTAGAAACGCGAAGTAAGGACTTGATCCTTACGTTGCGAGTTCGAATCTCACTATGGGACGTGGGGACCGGTCATTTGGATGAGACCTTATAAACCGAGGTCCCGTGTCGCAATAGTTACCTGCACGAAAGAGATCCCTCCCTGCTCAATGGCCCTGAGGGCTAGGTATAGGGCAAAATTTGCAGCTCTCTACCGGCAAGTGGACGCCATTTCTCCATATGAGTGAAAAATTCTCGAGAGGGACGTTAAACAATATACAATCAATCAATCAATCTTTTTTATAAGGACATTGACCTGGTGCAATCGGGATCGGAATTATTCTTTCCTCGACTCGAAAGAATAGTTATTATGAATTTTTTTTTCTACCATTTTCTTTAATGCTACAAGTCCACACTACAAATCCATGATTGTAGATCATGGATTTTAGATGTAAAAAGTTTTGAAAGTGTTCGCATTCTTTAGGTCCATTGTTAAAAAATGGTAATGTCAATGAGGAAGTCTATAATTATGCCTCCCTTCGAAGAAGGGAGGGCATATTGCTTTGCTGTTGTCTATCGGTCGGTCGGTCCCTCGGTCCATTTAGTTTCCGTTCATTTTCTTCACAACCGTTGCACATACTGAAATGAAATTTGGTACTAGTATATTCGTCGAGTGAGGTTACCCAGGGTCGTGAAATCCAAACCATGGTATAATTTACAATACACCACAAAACAGTCAAAATTGTATGGTTTATCTATTACATATTTAGGTCAAGTTCTGTTTTGGGTACGATTGCGCCATTTTTTTACAGAGTTATTTCCTTTTGAAATTAGAAAAATTCAAATTTGCGGGGAGGGGGCATAAGTGTTTTACAAACATCTCGGAGAATTGACACTGTATTGAGAACTTTATTATAGTCTGTAGGTTCAGTCCTACACTAGTAATCTGTAGGTTGAGTACTTCATTAGTGATCTGTAGGCTCAACTATACACTAGCGGCCCGTAGGATCAGTTCTACATTAGTAGTCTGTAGGTTCAGTCCTACACTAGCAGTCTGTAGGTTCAGTCCTAATCTAGCGGTCTGTAGGTTATATTGGCATATTTCTTCCCCCTACATGTAAGATAAATTATGTAAACATGCAAGAAAATTATGTTGACATAAGAATCTGATTTTAATATGGTTAAAATCACTAACGTAAGCCCGTATCTGACTTCATAGATGCAAGATGCAACATAATTATGCCAAGATGCGGTTTACTTATGTTAACATGCGAGATAATTATGTAGATATGCAACTTATTTATGTGAACATGCAATTAAATTATGTTAACATGCAGGATACTTATGTTAACATGCGAGATAATTATGTAGAAATGCAAGATATTTATGTGAACATGCAAGATAATTATGTAACTATCTACTTATTTATGTCAACATGCGACTAAGTTATGTCAACATGCGAGTTATATTTTTACATACAAGATATTTATGTCAACATGCAAGATAATAAGTTGCATTTCAACTTATAATCTTGCATGTTAACATAAATAAGTCTCATGGTGACATAATTTTCTTGCATGTTAACATAAATAAATCGCATGTTAACATGAATATCTTGCATGTTGACATATTGACATAAATAAGTTGCATGTTGACATAATTATCTTGCATGTTGACCAAAATAAGTTGCATGACTACATTATTATGTGGCATCTTGCATCTATGTCAGATACAGGCGTAAGTAAGTAAAATTAGTCATATTTAAATTATTTTCTTAAAAGTTAGGTAACTTACATTTCAACATAATTATGCTGCGTGTTAACATAATTTATCTTGCATGTAGTGGGCAGAAATATGCCACCATAGTAGGTTCAGTCCTACACTAGCGGCCTGTAGGTTCAGTCCTACACTAGGGGGTCTGTAGGTTCAGTCCTACACTAAAGGTCTGTATGTTCAGTCCTACACTAGGGGTCTGTAGGTAGAGTCCTACACTAGGGGGTATGTAGGTTCAGTCCTTCACTAGGGGGTCTGTAGGTACAGTCCTACACTAGAGATCTGTAGGTTCAGTCCTACACTAGGAGGTCTGTAGGCCAGTCCTACACAAGGGGGTCTGTAAGTTCAGTCCTATACTAGGGGATCTGTAGATTCAACCCTACACTAGTAATCTGTAGGTTCAGTCCTACACTTGTGATCTATAGGTTCAGTCCTACACTAGCAGTCTGTAGGTTCGGTCCTAAACTAGAAGTTAAAGCATTATTTTAAGGATAATGCGTTTTGAGCACATTTCTATCTATGTCTTATCCTTGAAGAATTCTTGTCTATATTTTCTACAAAAATATGACAAGTATCTCGTTCTATATAGGCATTGAAATACTTTATTACACACTTAGTAATAAATACAGGTTTTTTTGCATATGCGATATGGTGGACGTCACAATAGCCGTATCAGCCCTGCAGGGCTGATACGGCTATTGTGACGTCAATATCACACCCTTAGTAAATCAAACCACAAAAACAGTACTTTTTATCATACACATTTTTGGTGGGTTCATATTCTCTTAAATTTAATTTGTTGAAAATAAGGTAAATCTTAATTTACAAATACATGTAATAGATTATTTTCAAATTACGGATCGAGTGCATTGAAATAGAAGTAGAAACAAACCCAAATCGTATGAGACAATAGACCATGTACATGTATGTAAGAAGTCCATGCATGATTACTTATTTTCTTCGCAACATAATGTATGCTGTATTTTATTACTAAGTATGTAATAAACATATTAATACATACCCTTTTCCATATCACATCCTGTATCAGCCCTCGACCAATATCAGCCCTCGGGCCTTCGGCCCTCTGGCTGATATTGGTGTCTCGGGCTGATACAGGATGTGATATGGAAAAGGGTATGTATTATTCTCTATTTAATTCCTGAACATGACTTTACTTTTTATTTACTTTTGCACTCTTTCACTAGGCGTACTTCAGCGCAGTAATATGCATGCTCTAGGCACCAGCAAGAAGGCTTAGACGTATCATTGGTAAATCGATATTACGCACATAAAAGTTTTCTGATTAAAATCTGTCATATACTGTTGTTTCGGGAATATTTGATTGTATCACTGTTATTAATACACATATTAGGATGTTAGTAACACACTGTGTGACGCATCTGTCGCTTTAATCTAGTCAACATCGTGTTGGTTTCACTAAAATGTGCTCATGCCACAGACAAGAAAATTACCTTGATCTTTGCAGAGTTTTGTCCTGCGCAACAGAAGTCACCTTTATGCGTTTTATTTTCGACGTAAATATGGCACCTTAAATTATATTAACTGACACGCAGTCAGTGTCACTTGTAAAATCGATATGCCTCATTAGTTTATGCCTCGAACCTATATCACCCATGCATGAGGGAAAACATCATGTTTCTTGGGATTAGTAAATATCAGCTTTCTCCTTTTTGGTAGTTCTAAACCTCTTTTTGAAGAAAAACTAAACACATTATCTTTAATTAGAAATTCCTAGATCGTCAGTAAGCGATCTGTTGCCTCATGAACAGGATTTGATTTTTTTAAAGACAGGCACAAGCTGCGTAAATACTTCTCTATGTAGCAATAATTACATTTTTGCATATGGCCTTTAAAGGGGCTGGGGGTTGTGGCCATTTTCAGACTGTTTTGACCTCCTTAAAAAGAAGAGCTCCAAAGAAAGATATACAAAAATGATCAAATTTTAAAACTAAAATGTATGAAATTTTTCATTGTCAAATGATAGTTGACAGCTTAAGATATCATATCTAAAAATTAAGTTAAATCTGGTGGTTAATTTGTTGACCACTTAGCCTCCTTGATTTTTAGCTCTACTAATCAGAGACCGAAAAAGCTTATGCGATAGTAATGCGTCCGGCGTCCGTCCGTCTGTCTGTCTGTCTGTCTGTCTGTCTGTAAACAAATTTTCAAAATGCTACTCCTTCTACAGTTTTGGTCTGATTTCAATATAACTTGGCATACAAGTAGACTACACAAAGATACATATTTCTGTGTAACGGTTTTGGATGAACGATGTTGCCGTGGTTACTAAAAATAGAAATTTCTGTGAAAAACATTCAAAATACTACTCCTCCTACAGTTTTGGTCTGATTTCAATATAGCTTGGTACACAAGTAGACTACACTTAGATACATAATTCTGTTTATCTATTTTTGATGAACGGTGTTGCCGGGGTTACTAAAATAGAACATTTTTGTGAAATTCTTTGTAATTGCTACATCTCCTACAGTTTTTGTCTGATTTCAATATAACTTAGTAGACTACACAAAGATATATAAAACTGTGTATCGGTTTTTGATTTGTATGATCGGTGTTGCCGTGTTTAATAAAAATCGAAATTTCTGTGAAATACTCTCAAAATAATGTGGCATGCAAGTAGACTACACTAAGAACATAAAGAGACTTAATCAAGGATCATTATTCTATTTATTGCTGTTGTAAAGTTTCAATTCCAAACTGCTTTAGTACTTTCCTTTTTCTTTGCTATAAGTACAAACCAGTAGAGCTTCAGTCTCGACAGAGACTTCTGGTTTGTAAATGTGGTGCTTGTTAACTGAAGAACAGCCCTTTCTTAATAATTTACCAGTGATCTGTGTATCAGTCTTAAACTAGTGATCTGTAGGTTCAGTCGTAAACTAGCGATCTGTAGACTCAATCCTATATCAGTAATCTCTACGTATAGGTTCAGTCCTACACTTGTGACTTGTAGGTTCAGTCCTACACTAGGGAGTCTATCGGTTCAGTCCTACACTAGGGGGTATGTAGGTTCAGTCCTACACCAGGGGGTCTATAGGTTATTCCTACACTAGTGATCTGTAGGTTAAGTCCTACACTAGCAATCTGTAGGTTTAATCCTACACTAGCGTTCTGAAGATTCGGTCCTTAGCTAATGTTCTGTAGGTTCAGTTCTACACTAGCGATCTATGAGTCAGGCCTACAACAGTGTTTTTAGGCTCAGTCCTACACCAGTTATCCATTATATCCATTCTACGCTAGCATCTGTAGGTTCAGTCCTGTGCTTGCGTTCTGAAGGTTTGTTCCTTCACTTATTATCCGTGTATAGGTTCGATCCTACACTAGTGATCTGCAGTATCAGCCCTACACTAGTGATCTGCAGTGATCTTTAGGTTTAGGCCTACACCAGTTATTTGTAGGTTCAGTCCTACACTAACGAGATGTAAGTTCAGTCCTACACAGTTTTGTAGGTTACTAGTAAGTCCTACACTACTGTTCGTTAGGTTCAGTCCTACACTAGTGATCTGTAGGTTCAGTCCTTCACTAGCGGTCTGTAGGCTCAGTCCTACACTAGCGGTCTGTAGGTTTAGGCATACACTAGTGTTCTGTAGGCTCACCACTACACTACTATTCTGTAAGTTTATTCCTACACCAGTGATCTTTCTGCAGTGCTCTGTTATCTCAGGCCTACAATAGTAATCTGTAGGCTTCTCCTCTGTTGTTTCGTATGGTCTATTTTTTGCCCTGTTCATGATTGTCATTCTTTCCAGAATTTTAAAGATTAATCAGTGTTCATTTTCTTCACCTTTGTGCACCGTACATTAACGATCTGTAGGTATAGTCCCAAGTTAACGATTTGTCGACTCCAACTGCTGCAATTTTTCCCGTTACATTACTATTCTTTATGGTCAATCGTACTTTAGAATTATTTATGTATTAATTAAATATACATGGGTTTAGTTTATAGGTTTTGCGAGGACATCAGCACTTTCGGGCAATTTCTTTTTAAAGAATCATTAAAATCCAAGACGCCTTGTTTGCTGAAAACATTATTTTCCTTTCATAAAGAGCTAAGATATTTTACTGATGGTTTACAAGACTTTTTCAACTAATCTATCAGTAGACAGTTTGTGTACCGTGCCGCAAACAGAATACAGCGATGGGCTTTTTAAAAAACATTGAATTTTAATTACGACATGCTGATAAGTCTCATAAAAGAAATACATAAATGGAATAAATTTAATGGATATCAGCGTGAAGCGATAATCAATGCTTGCGCCTCTTTGTTGTACATTCCGCTGTTGAAACTGCTGACACCTATCGGCGAATCTCTCTTCATCAGTGTGGTGGTGTGGCGCACGGAGTCATTCGTGGAGAGCGCTAGAGAGCAGGTGGATGTTAGGGGGCGCTGTCACAGGTAGGACCCAATCACCTAATAATTAAGCATCCAGTATACAAAATTTACATTGATTTCTTCTTGTTGACTGCACATCTATTTTTTTCTTGCCCCTGAGCATTTTTTTTTAATCCACACGTCTTTTTATTACTGTATATTTGCATTTTTTATTAGATGAGGAAAAGGTTTAAGACAGTCTTTTTTTATTCTGTATTTTTTTTATTCAAAGCAAGATTTTTACTTATTAGATAGACGTATATGCCTTATTATGTTTCGCAAAACTTGTGCATTTTTACGATAATTTTGGCGAATTACAAAATTTAATTTTGCTGAGAACATTTTAAACTCCTCATCTTTTAAGGAAGTTAATTTGCCAACGTTATAGAGAAAAAGATCTTCGCGTTTCATACAATTCATTGGAAAATTTCACCTTTTTTGCTAATACAATCATAGATGCTTAGAAATACTAACAACTGAATGATCACTTGAAAAACAAGCGAGATGTAGTGATACAGCGCCATTAAATTGTTTTTCTGAAGATAGCAAACAAATTTATTCAAGCATCCAACTTTGTCTTTCCAAAATATAACAATTAATTATCTTTATATAAATTCAATAATAAGTACAGATATACCAAGCATTCGGTGAGTGCTTGTGCATAGTGTGAGGAATCAAATGGTTGTTTGTAACACGATGTCATATGAGTGATTGCTTTTGTCTCTTGCTGTGAACGTTATGCAACGTCGCATATATTCAAAGTTTTTCACAGAAAAATTTTCTCTTTTGTTCGTTTGCCATAAATTACAAGAGTCCGCTTTGAATAAGCCAATAATGCTTATGCATATCTATTAGATGTAAAAGCGAATCGAAGTACACGCTCTCAAAAATGATTTTCTCCTTGAAGGGTTCATGACAGGGGAAATCAAATGAAAAGACCAAAACTAGAGATAAATTAAAAACGACACAATAATTTTTTCATATCTGGATCTTGTAACACCCTCGTTGAAGCGACAATTGAATTGATTTTAAAGAGCATATAGGATTGATTACTTTAAGCGGGGAAGATTTCTCTATATCTGGGAAAGATAATTCTTTTTCAATTAGAAATAAGCACCCTTAACCCTCTGATAAACAAATCGACCTTCTTTGTATTAGGGAAGTTTCCAGTCGTCTTTATGTTCCCTCTAAGATCCCCTTATTCATAAAATTATAAAATACATGTACATCTCTAGATGTGAATGCTATCACATACTCTGTGCTGTTTTTTTAACTACATTTACTTGAATTTGACTATTTACTGGAAGCAATAAGCACTTCATTAACACTAGTATTTATCATATGGAGCACATTTTTCAGTTGTCATGGGTGTTTGGCCAATAACCGAAAGGTCTTTGGCTTAAAACTTGGTGATATTGGTTGTGTCTTTAGGCACAGTTTCAGTCCAGTTGAAATGGGAACGACAGCTTTCTATGAGAGAGTTAACCTGCAATAGAACCGTGTCCCATACAGGGCCCCCTTACCAAACTGATATGTTTGCTGCAGGCCTGCAGCAAGTCTGCTGCAAGCTTGCAGCAAACAAAATTGTTCGCAGGAAGAAAATTTTCTTGTTCGCAGATGATTGCCGCTAGCTGCGATCTTGCGGCAAACATTGCAGCAATTGCTGCAAGCTTGCAGCAAATTCGCAGGAACCCAATATGTTTGCAGGAACATTGCAAGAAACATAAACGCCAATTTAATGTTCGCAGCAAGTTCGCAGGAAACTTTTCACTATTCAAATGTTTGCAGGAAGTTCGCAAGAACAGTAAACAAGTCAAATCAGCCAATGAAACGCAGATTGTACTGGGTCAACACAAAACTGGCCATTTTGAAATGTTGGAATTGAAGTTGTACACGTTTCAATATTTTGTTAGGAATATACATCGTTTTGAATGATTAAAAGTGCCAAACTCTGGATGTAGGTGTTCATTCTATCAATGATATCCAATTGGTAAGAAATGATGTTCATTTATTTTGATATTTGAAAGAATATTTCTTAAAAGCACGTTTGAGTAACTGGTGTAAATGTTAGGTCAAATCTAAATCTGTTTCTTATGAATTTCAGTCCTCTTTTTGATATCACATATGTATACTTCTTAAAAGTATTAATGAACCCAAATCAGTTAAATGTTATAAAATTAATTAGTAAATGTGTAATCACAAAAATATTCATTAAAAATTATATGTAAAGTTCTTAAAGCTCTGTTCACATAAAAAGCTATCATGCACTTTAATTTTAAAAAGGTATGAAAACTTTGTCTAGGAACGTAAAGAGGGCCTATCATAACTTCATAAAACTGCATCATTTCAGAAACATGTGGTGGATTTTCTCTAAACTTAACAGATTTAGGTCAGGACAAAGGCTTTCTGTGAACTTGCTGCTTGTACAAAGGAATGTGCCAAAACCATAAGGAAATTGTTTGCTGCAAGTTAGCAGCAATGTTTGCTGCTAGCTTGCTGCAATGTTTGCGGCAGGCTTGCAGCAATGTTTGCCGCAAGCTTGCAGCAATGTTTGTAGCAGGCTTGCAGCAATGTTTGCCGCAAGCTTGCAGCAAGGTTTCCTTATTTGGAAAATCCAATGTTTGCTGCAGACTTGCAGCAAACCTCATTTGCATGGTAAAATGTTTGCAGCAAGCTTGCTGCAGACTTGCCGCTAACTTGCTGCAAACACCAAGGCTTTGTATAGACTGTCATACTTTCTTTGGCTACATTGCCGCAAGCTTGCAGCAATGTCTGCTGCAAGCTTGCAGCAATGTTTGCTGCAGACTTGCAGCAAATAATTGCAGGAAGGCAATATTTTCGGTAAGAGGGGACATCAATGACGCATCCGTTTTGCACCCCCACCCCACCTCCCAAAACCGGGTTTAGGTGCCATTTATTGCCTTAATGGGATGGTTTGTTTCTTTTACTGAATTTTGTCTTCCCTCTTCCGTTCTACTGTTTATCTTATTTTACACAGCATTTCTTTTGGGTTTCTTTCGCGGTTAGACAGCAATTCAGCATCAAAAAGTGTCATGAACCAAATGTTAACTTCATCACATTCTGCCATCAATTTAATTCAATCAGTCATTTTGGAAGCAACGCCGTTCTGGAAACAAAAATAAAAGCTCTACTGCACCGATTAATCAATTTTTTAAAGTAATAAAGACTAAGGTTTTTTTCTTTAGTTTGCAAGTAACACTTGTCTTGTCTCCTGATAATTGTTCGGCTGGGATTGCCTTTTGTATTTAGTTGTAGTAAATAGTGTGTGTAATGATGTCAATTATCAGTCATTTGGCGTTAGATCTCCGATCTTAGTTTACGGACAGCTGTTAGAAATGCCGGTTTCCGTAGTAATCAATACATTGTGATAAATAACAGGTATATAACCGTAGAAGGGCGCATGTACGTTAGTCCGACATCTGTAACGTTACGTAAGTTTGACGGTTGGACCATTTACTCAGAAAAATTGGATTCGTTATTTGCTTAAAAGCTTTTGAAAAACCAAGTGCAAGTCCGTAGGTGATAATTGTATAGCTGGTTCCTTCTTAAATATTCGCAAAAGAGTTCTTCAGAATGTTGAGATTATAGTCTGAGTGTCTGCAGACTCAGTTGCTTGCCTTGCCTGTAAACGTAACATTTCGCAAGCTATCTGTACATTCTAACATCTGTCATACGAAACTTCACAGTAAGAGAATTTCCGTCTTTTACTTCACGGATCAATATAATACAACCGTATTTCCGATAAAACGACTTACCCCATTTATCCCCATCTTCAATGAAACGCAATAACGCCTAGTTTTATTTTCCTTTTTGTTTGGTTCCTAGTGCCTTTCCAGCGCACATATTCTCCACTAATGCAAGAATATAAATTGACTAATTACATGCATTTGCTCCGGTTTAGCAAAATGTCAGGACTAAAAATCATGCAATTTATCTGTCATTATTTTTCTAATCTATATTTTTTGTCTCTGTATTATAAGCTATAAAATTCCTTTTACCCTGTTCCTGCTACTAGCTTTATAACGCCCGTATATTATGTATTATCGGGATATACAGTTTGTAATTAATCACCAAACCTGCATATATAAAACTGTAAAAATCGTTCAACCTGCAGAACTTTTTTGGGGGGATTTGGTTGTGATTTTGTAGTGATTGTTTGCAAACAGATTTTTGTGCTCAATATGTCCTCACTTTAAATTTTTTTTTGTCTCACAGAAATTTTTTCCCTACAACTACCCCCTCCTCAAATCACTGCGTTCATTGAGTTGAATCGAGTTAAACTATTTTAAGGAATTCAGGTAAATTATTAGTGCAATTCCACTTCTATATATATTTATATCAGACAAAATTATAAGTGAGGTGGAGTTTTTGTTCAAAATATTGGTTAAAACATTTTAAACGCGATAAATTGTTAATTTCTTGTTGTACAGAGTTAACGATTTATTTGATATCGGGATAATAGAATTAACCTGTATTAAAAACTCTGCAGACTTTGCTGTATCACACCAAGTGTCATATGCGAAACCCGTGTTTTCGGATTTTTTAATTAAGATATAATATATAGTATGATTAGATGGTTACTTTTCTGTTGTCATTTTTTAACCAATCCGGCAACGGATAATCTGTCAAAAATGTTACACAATGGAATCCAATTATGATAAATGCAAAGTGCCCTCTTTATTAACGAATGAGAATTTGGTCAGACGTCGGAATTTTTCTTTAAGATGATTGAGCCTGCGGCGGGTCGGCGACTTTGCGTGTATCTGAGTGGACGGTCGATAAAGAGGGTAAGGGATGTCATCTCCCACTTCATCACAGAACTGATTGCATTTACAGTTAATGATTTCAATTACATGGAATTCCATATAGGCGTTCCTATATCTTGTCCTTGAACATAACAGCTTTGTTTTGACTGCTTTCAAAATTGATTTAAAAAATAGATTTTAATGACTGGACGTTTTTGGACACGCTCCTTTGAAGAAAAAAATCCTTTACTTTAATTAGTGAATGTTTTTGTGCGCGTTTGTTGAAGGAATTTCCGAGCTATTCGAACACCTTTTTCGATACAGGAAGTGATGCCATTTTACATTGCATGTTTTCTGTACGTTAAAGCCCATTAATGGCTGGACATGTTGTTCTCATACTCAATGTTAGTGCACGTACTTTTTACATTATTTGAGAAATCGGATCGTTACTTCTACATATGAAGACAGATATAGAACATTTGTATGTAAATAGTTTTATTCATATAAAACAAAGCACATTTGATTTGAAAATAAACCTGCATTTTACAACTCCACTTACAGATTCAAAGTCGAAAAGAAAGATTAAAGTATAGTTTTAGGTTCATTATTCAGCAAGCTGATGAAGATTGGGTTTAGTTTTAGATTGAGTAGATTAAAATACCTAAAACAAGTATTTTGGATATATTGTTTAAGCAACACTATTCCCCAACTGGACAGGTAGATTGGTTACCGGTTCTAAGTCTACGGGCCTGTATACTCTAAAAAGTCATCCCAGCGGAACGATATGCAAACCTGATCACGGTAGACTCCCATACCAAAAACAAGACCAGTCTTTAAAAGTCATTGGAAAAAAAATAAGACAGACAGACGGGCGAAGTGGAAACCTATAGTTCCCTTGATCCTGTTTTACTGGTAGGGGGACTCTAATAATACGAGAGAGAGAGAGAGAGAGAATCGTGCTCGTTTAATCTTTCTGTGCTCCTTTTAATCCTTGGCGCCAAGTCAAACGTATCTCGCCGCGAACCTCTATAATTAACATGCAATAGTAAGGAAACTACAGTAAAGAGTTAAAATGTTTTTTGGCCTATGTTTGTCGATTTGACTATTTTGTTTTCCAATTTGTATTAATGCGAGGTTGGTGAAATATTCTTTACCATGGCTATTTAGTTCATCGTAATCCTTTGCATTTGAACAACACTTTAAACATCAGTTACCAAATTTCATGAGTTATCTAAAGTTAATGTGGTAGCCACAAAAGGTTCAAGAAAGCTTTTACACAAAGCCCGAATCCCTTTACCCTTTTTTAAAAATCCATTTATCAGACTGAACAGTTTTTGAAATACCAGAGCACTTAGACGAACAGGCTATCGCATTCTGCTTGTTGTCTTTGATTCCAGTGGAATGAATGGAGTCGCGTTCCCCCGGCTCCTGTTTCATTTGGCAGTTGCAAAACGATATCAAAGTACAGATGCATTAAATACCTTAATTCTCCTCGCAATGTTCTCGTATTGTCCACGCGATTGTGTCTAGACTTCTATTTGTTTACTGCTCTTTAGTTCCATACAATGACTCAATAGCATGTCAAGACCAAATATACACCTCGCTAGTCCAGGAGCAGTGAATCTGCAGAAAAGGAATACCCAAATAACATTAACTTGTCCATTTACATACTAACAAGGAGCACACGGCGGGTGTGACCTGTCTGCAGGGAATGCTCACGCCTCATTGGCACATGATCCAAATTCTGATGTTTTAAAGGCCCGTGTTGTTTTCCTAATTTTTATTGTAGAAATGACCTTTGAGTTTGAATACTGTTCGCTATCTCCACAATTTTCATTCTTGTGTTTGCAATAGAGTATACCGTTTCCTTGCAACGACAATAATTAGAGAGTACTTGGGCATCGCCTTATTGCATTCCAGATACACAGGAACAACCACTGCCTCTTTTGTGACTACAGACTGTACATTCTAATTACTTCATAAAGACACAAGTCCTAATCGGTAGATATTCTAAGGAAAGATTCTATTCTTGCTGTGGGGGGCTCTAGGGGCCTAATCCGTTAGTTAGCGGTCTCTGAACTCACGGAAGTCGGTCATCTGGATATTCTTTGTATATGTTCCGAATAAGAAGGTGCAGCTTTACTGGAATACTTTGTATGATGTTACTGGAAGTCAATGTTAAGTTTGCTGATTGTACAATATCATTACTGCCTGCAGCATTGGCCGGGGAGTTGCATGGTCTTGCAAAGGGTACTGTTGTTTGAAGATTATCATTCTGTCTTGACTGGCATTAGTTTTCAAATTGTAACACGTCGGTTCTACTTATAGAACCTTTACCAATATATACAGTATGCGTCGAGGTTTTCAATTAATTATCTACGAGGGATCAGAATTCTTGGATTAATTACAGTATTAAACAAGTTCGATGTCTGTTATGTAGAATAATTAATATTAATTATTGCTATTTCAAGTCCTCATACACAGAGAAGCCTAAATGTAGTTCTACAAGATTGAAGAATGTCTTGTTTCTGGTAAGCAAGATTTCCTATATTATGTACCAAAAAAGACCAGTGAAAGGGGCCGGGAGGGGGACGAAAGAAACCCTGGCGAGTTTGCATGTTTTTCTAATCCTGGTTTCAAAAACAGATTGCGTTTTAAATGTAAACATTTAAATGTATTTTGATAAAACTTACTACATTACCAATTTTTATAGGTCACTGTTCTCTCATAATCATAGTTCATATAGAGTTTTCGGAATGAATATACTGTTTGTAGTATAACGTATAGTTACTACGAAATAGGAACAAAGTCACCGTTTGTGGCTTCAAACTCTAAGTGTCGCCTGCGTTGCGCAGTGGTTAGCTGCAGATCTGTAGCGTTAGGGTTTTATGTATTTGTCTTTGACCATAACAATATATAAAACCATAACGCTACAGATCTGCAGCTACTCTAGAGTCGCGATGTAAGGAGTCGATCCTTACGTCGCGGGTTTGAATCCCACGGTAGGACGTAGAGACCGATCCTTCGGGTGAGACCGTATAAACCGAGGTCCCGTGTCGCAGTAGATGCTGGCACGAAAAAGATCCCTCACTGCTCAATGGCCCTGAGTGCAGAGCATAGAACAAAATTTGTAGCTCTCCATCGGCAAGTGGTGACATCTCCATATGAATGAAAAATTCTCAAGAGAGACGGTAAACAAAATACGATCAACCAAGCGCTTAGAACTGGCCTAATACTGGTTGTAAATAATTAGATGAATTTGATAAATAAACCGAAAACAGTCAAGTCAGTTTACATGCCTTGGTTATTGAGTTCAGTTGTGGTAAGATAATGAGTCGATCTTCGTGTTTCATGTGTATATAAGGTCTGGAAAGAAGCTATTTGCTTTGCATGAATTTTAATGGATTATCAAGGCCATTTGAGAAATAAAAAGGTCGATTTTATTCTTATCAGACGCAGTTGATTTTTCAGAATAGCTAATAGAGGGTATTGTCAAATGAGAGATAAAAAATCAACAAAGGCCTCGATATAAATATAGCCGGAAGTCGATCGGTTGACTTTTGATAAATATTCATAATTAAAACAAAAATCAATGTACCGCTGAAATTATTTGAAGATTTAATACATGAACTTGATAAGAATTCAAAGCTTTTTTTTATTTTCAAAGGAGTACGGCAGCTTTCAGAAGATTGCATTTAATGTGATGTTCTTAGATTTTGTATCATTTTCAGAGTACCGATGTTGCAGTCTTTGACATTTTAAAAGATTACTAGTATTAGGTGGTGTAGGAAAAATGTAAATTTATTCCTTATATAATTACATTTTATTTATTTGGTTTTGTTTTGTTTTTACGAAGGTGGGAAGAAAATATATAGTTTATGAATTTTTTTTTCGGTTTTATCAAAAGAAAAGAGATAGATTTTATTCTAACTATAAAACTAATCTTGTAAATTAGAAGAAATGTGTTGTGTAAAATTGCCACAATGTAATACTACATGTACAATCGATTATATGATTCGCGTTTGCAATGATATTAAAAATACTAGATATAAATTGACCTAGGTTCTCTTAGTTATATTACAATTAAGTTAAGATATACTTGTAATTACATGTTCATGGATGAAACTATGTAAATGACTGTAATGGCACCAGACATATTAACAATGCTTGCCTGTTGTTTTCCGCGATTGGGGGATACGCCCCCAAATCAGAACAGGAAGTAGACATACCACAGTGTCAATGGCATTGAACAGGATAATATTTTAATTTACATTGGACAAATATGTATGACAGGTTATATATTCCCTCCCCCAATTGAAAGGCAAAAATTCGATAAAGACATATATTTTAAAAAGAGTATAAAAGCAATATGTGTTTGTTAACACTGGTGCCCCGTATAGCATGGTGAAGGTTAAAATTTCTGAAATGCAGGTCAAACTCCAAGGTCAGGTCAAAATTGTAAGTATCAAAAGGGGGGTCTTCTACCAAGAAATACACCTGTTAAATATGGATGCCCTAGTTCTAACGGCTCTAAAGTTGTGGTCAAGGTAATTTTTCTTTTATGAAGTGGGTCAAACACTAAGGTCAAGGTCAGAAGGCAAAAAATATTAATACCTATTGAAAGGGCTTATCACAATTAGTACACTTGTGACATATGAGAGCCATAAACGTTAGCTTTTAAAATGCTGTGGCCAAAGTTAAATTTTGGTATTTTTTGTAAAAGTGGGCCAAACTCCAAAGTCAAGGTCAATAGGTAATTCTATTTGGTACCCAAAGAATGGTGGCTTATTAAAATATATTTTCTTTTTATTCTTGTTAAAGCTTTTAAAAGCTTCTAATTAAAGTACAAAAATCCGCTAAAATTTGTTTCTCTATATGTAAACGATCAAAACGTGTTGTTTTTGTATCAATTTTTATCTTTGTGACAACCTTACAATATGTGAAAATAAAAAAAATAAAAATATAGGTAGCCTTTAAAATTAATAAAATATCCAAAAGGTAAAGAATAAATAGAAGAAAAAAAATCGGATTAGCCAATGCTGTAATCCAACTTTTATTCGTGACGACTTTATTTCGCGATTTCTCAGGGATAAACTAGTTCGCGACGATTAATTCTCGCGATCAAGTCTTTTTTTAACTGTTGTTAACTTTCAGGACCGGTTCGCGGCGAGAAATATTCGCGATGATGAGGTTCTGAGAAAATTTCTCGCACGCGAATATGTTGGTTTTCAGTATCCATCTAGTTTAATTTAAGGTAATATATCTTTTTATGCAAAAAGAAAAACATTATTTATTTTTTAATAAAAGTGTGAGCAAAGCATGATTGACAACAGTATTTTTTTTTAATTCTTAATGCCGAGGGAAAAGGTACAAAAATGACTTTGCCTCAAAAATAAAAAGGTCAAATTCAATCTAACTGATGTCATCACATAGTGGTATTGTCTTCTTGATTCCTTGAAAATTGTAATTTAATTTTTGAATAGAAGAAATTTAACAAGAATTCATCCTTAATATACTTGTATAATAGTAAAACTTTATTTTAAAAAATGTAGAATAGTCTGCCCCCCCCCCCTCCTTCAAGCATATATTTAATCAGGGAAACGAAAGTGTGGCAAGGAAGAAGTATCATGTACATGTATAAATCAAGCGCAATAATTTCCCATTTTGAAAAACCATCATGGCATTACGTCAATGAAATTTTATTTCCAGTTTGAAATTTCTCTCCACGCACGAATTTATACTTGTTGCTTTAAGAGGATTTAAAAAAAAGATATTATTGACAAAGTGAAGCGCACGTGTCAGTGATGCTGAAGATAAGAACATGTGAAATTGTGCGAGCAGTGATGAAAATTGTCACCTGTAACCGTACACGCGCCAGTCTCGCAATTGCACCCCACCGGCTTATTTCCATGGAAATACATTGAAGCGTTATTTCTATAACATCCAAATCGATGGTCTTACTTATCTTTGTTAAACATTGCTCGAAATATGATAGCAAATAAGTGCAAATTATAGATGACTTTAGAAAAAGGGTGGGGCTTTCTCGATATTTTGAAACCTGTGAATTTGTTTTAGTAAACAATGAGACATTTTACTGACGTTTTCACCAAGGAGGACGTCTATTCATGTATGCTGCTTTGCGTGTTATAGAAACTTATTACATTGTATATGTAAATAAATGTAGTAAGTAGTTGAAATGACATAAAATGCATATATTTTTGTCTTTCAGTGCAATCTTAAACTTCTTGTGATGGTGTATGTTGCCAAAATTCCGTGAAGAATGACAAATGAAAATGGTGGACGCAGAACATAGGAATAGAATTGTCTTTCTCGGAGCTGGGAGTGTGGGCAAAAGTTCGATTCTTAAGCGGTTCCTCACTGGGGTATATTCTGACCACTACGAAGAAACAGTGGAGGATCTTTACCCAGCTGAATATGACGTCAGAGATACACATCTATTGGTTGACTTTTTGGACACGGCGGGAAACATCGCATTTCCTGCCATGCGCAGACTTTCTATTACCAATGCTCAAGCATTTGTTCTAGTGTATTCTATAACGGACATTTCAACGTTTGAGGAGGTAAAGCAATTGTGGGAGCAAATTAAGGAGGTGAGGAGCACCCATGAGACAATCCCGATCGTGATTGTCGGCAACAAGCTTGACTTGGAAAACAACCGCCAAGTGGAAAAGTTCGATGCGTTAAACTGGGCTTACAATGACAACCTGGGAAGTGCTTTTGTTGAAGTATCAGCCAAAGATGACGATTCCATCAAAGATATTTTCAAAATGCTTCTTGATCAATTAAAGACTCCTCGTTCCAAACATCCCGACAAGTTCATGATTCGGCGATCCAGTACAAATTCTATCGAACCCGTGGTGCATGAAAGTACCGAAGCAGACGATCTGACAATGCAACGAAGCAGAAGCCTTATTCGACGCGGAAGCAAGCCAAAAATGAAGCGGTCGTCCCGAGGGAACAAAAATGACTGTTCTCTGTCGTAGCAGCCGATAATTAATAACTTGCTTATGGATGCAGTTAATATATGGTGATTTTATTGGTGACGAAACATTCCATTTATTGTCCGATTTTAAGAACCTTTCGTAATATTTAAAGTAGCCTTTTTCTATATTGAATTATTGTGCGCGGTGCATTTTTTAAAAATTAATATGAGCAAGACTGTGGCCATTAGTTTATTTTAAGTGTATTTGTACATTCTTTGTGTTTCATTGTATTTCGGGCGAAAATGTTATCGTTTAGGTAATCGAGGTTTGAAAATATAAATTTGTAAAAATATCATCTGTGAAATTAATATTTTCGAAACTTTCTTTTTGATCAGAATTGAGATTTCTGATTCTTTACGGGAAAACTTGACATTGAACATATGTTCCTTTGAAAAAAAATTAAAAACTTCAAAACATGGAGGACGTCTCACGAATTCTTATCCCTTAACCTTGAAAAATGACGTTTCAATTTAAAGTAGTATTCAGATGTTTTTCTGGATACACGATTGATTTTAATACAATACCAAAAAAATTAAGTAATATTTATTGAATTCATGAAATACACATGAACTCACTATTGTCTTTCAAAAAGCATATTTTTTTTTACAATATATGTATAAAGATCCGCTTTGGAGACTGCAAAAATCACTTATACAAGAAATTGAACTTCGGTAACTCAATCTCCGATATCTCGAATACCGTGGATATGTTTTAGTGATTTGGAAGTCCCAACCACATATTCTTTAAGTATTTTACCTTCGATATCTCGAATCCTCGGATATCTCGAAGTTTTTTCTCAGTCCCATCATGATCGAAATAACGAAGTTTGACTACAACTGTGGTTCAACTTTTCGTTGTATGTGGAAAAATACTTGACTCTAGGGGATTTGATTTCGTAGTTAACAGAGAGAAAATAAACAGAGATATGAATTTT
>PRKT01000350.1:288255-449919 GCA_003671525.1 Saccostrea glomerata | reverse complement strand
TATGGAATTTGTAGGTGTCTTCATACCACAAGAAAATCATCGTAAATTAACCCCCATAAAATTCGTCGAGTGAGGTTACCCAGGGTCGTGAAATCCAAACCATGGTATAATTTACAATACACCACAAAACAGTCAAAATTGTATGGTTTATCTATTACTAATACGACAGACTGTCAAGGTGGCAGTTGGTAGAACGCTCCCTCCGTGAATGGTAGGTCGTGGGTTCGAATCCCGGACGTGACTGACCTAAGTCAGTAAAAAAAAAAACTGTTCATTCGCCAAGCACTTTGAAGTGAAAGTTGCTGGTCCGTTCACTGAAAGAAAAACCTAGTGAATTTAACTAGTGTGCCTCGTAAAGCGTTGGTCGTGATTAGTAAACTTTCATTTTACTGGTTAAGATAGTGAGTTGTGGAGCGGGGGTCGTATAGATACTTAGATACCTAGTGAAAGTTACTTATCAATTCTACTAATTTACTAATCTTATCTAGTAAATATACTAATATCTGGTAAAACTACTTTTAAGGTAGTGATTGTATGGACAGTTAATTTACTAGTTTTCTTCATGACTTTAACTAGTTATTTTTTTACAGTGCTGGATAAAACCTTAAAAACCTAAATCCCCTGTCATCGCTGGTGTTGACACCATGAAAAGTAAAAAGTCAAGGTCTAATTTGAAGTCCTTTACATGTATATTGTGACGTCTTTAAACAAGTGAAAAATTATCGAATTGGATGTAAAACAGTTTGTTCAAACAATCAATCTATCTGTAATCACAAGTTAACGTTTGTTCATATGCGTAAGCAAGATTCAGGTAATCTCCAATGATATTCTTAAACTACAGAAATTATGGGGTCTCACCCCAGCCGGCGTTGGCATCAGCGTCCTAACTTAAGCTTTAATAGCAGGTGTATTCCCAAGAAACTACATGTCTTTCTTGAATTAACCTTTCATCGATGATTCATCTAAGGATAAACACTACCAAATTTACTTCGGATGCTGAATCTGTATGAGGTGCCGTTTTGGTATTTACTGGCAAAAAGTGATATCACCTATTTGAATAGGTAAGGTAAGAGGGGGAAAGATATAATTATATTCTAATTTTAAAGAGTATATTCCCCTCCCCCATTTCAATTCATAATCTATTCCAATATTGCAGAACATTTCATTGCATTCTTGCTTCAATTAAATGTGACTCATTCTCTCACAGGAAAAAAAAAGAATTGATATAAAATGAAATAATAACTCTAAATCCACTGGAGGAGAATATCTAGAGATACAGCGCTGGAGTGCAATAAGGAAGTCTGGCAAATTACCGAGAAGCATCTTATTAATTGAACCTTTATTGGGAAATACATGTATGATAAGATTTCAAGAAATTCTGTTCAAATAAATATTAATCATTTCAACAAGCATTAAATTAAATCTTCATTCTAAATAAAAAAAAAAACATAGATGGAATATTGGACAAAAAGCCAGGTATACACCTGAAATCTGTTATTTGTGAGATGAAATATTTTAATTCACAAGGGGTGTTTGAAAATTCAATAGGCCATATTATTTGTACACATAGCTGCAAATGCATCTATTACACAATACAGGAGTGCATGATGCAAAAGTTAATAATTCAATATGTTTAGTCTGTTTGTCTGATTTATCAGTTAATTCTCCCTGTGTTACAGCCATAAAATAATTGACACCTGCTAACACTGTAAAATCAATGTGTGAAATTAAATATTGATATTTAACATTTAAATGGCCAATAAAATGAATATTAAAATAATATCTAATAAATATCTAATTAAAATAACAGAAGTCATTGGTAACACTTTAGGTCTATTGGTTTTTTTATCCATCTGTTTAGAGTTTATAGCTGAAATACAACCAACCCTGTACTAAGTGATTTTGATGGAGATTTTCAATTAGTCAGATATGAAATGTAGTCTTTTAAAGCAGGGAATCAAATTAAAACCATTTTCACACTTTGTGTTCAATAAAATACAGCTGATTTATATATGTACATAATTTATTTTTACTACAATTGTTTTTTCCCTAATTGCTTTAAAAAAGAAAATCCAAAACAAATTTGTTTTTATCACGTTTCACACTTTAACAACTGTACAGTTTTAAAAATTCTGGTGACAAGATGATAACTAAATCGGACATGCACCAAATGGACTCTGTATGTACCGATAGCAAATCAAAGCAAATAGTGAAGTGGTACAATACAAAATTAAATGTCTCAGTTTAAATCATGCAGTGAACATTTACATGAAGCTGGTAAACTGTTTAATTACACAAAAATGAGACAATTAAGTGATCATATCATACAGGAAAATACTGTTGGATAAATTGATTTATACATATACTAACTATACATACATTTGTAGCCAATATAGAAATAGCTAAATATAAAACTGGCAGTTGAAAATGTTCTTTAAACAACAACACAAAACAAGTTCTGATGGAGTATCTGATGGAGTATCACAGATTTAGGGTTCTATTGACACAGCTCTCAATGGCTCACTCGTCAAAGTTCTGGGAAGCGAATTGTAGGGCATCTCGTATCTTGGAGCGGCTGAAACCATACAATAGATAACGTTCTTAATCAACTTCCCTGTATGACATCACAAAGAGAGAGGAAGAAAAAGAGGACTTCTTCAACGATCGAGCCTCATCCAAATCGATTTTCAGTGAAGTAAAAAAAAAAAATGGATAACCTACGTGGGCTGATCTTGAAGGAAATATGACCTCATGGTCATAATTTGCATGAATGTAAACCATTTCCTTCAGATCAAAATCAAATCCTTAATATAGAAATTTCAACTCGACACCATTAAGGTGAACTAGCAAATTTTTGTCTTGATTACAATGACAGATTAGATATAAACATAACCAGTAATTCTGATCACTGACCTACTACTTTTACTAGAAGGTCGTTGTTGAGAGGTCAAGGTCAGAGAAGGTTCTGGGTTACTAGATGACATTCGTGAGTCTGTGTTGTCAATGCCACAGGCGGTCCTCAGGGACTCAAATCTGTTGCAATAAATATAAAGTGATGAAATTGTAATAAAACAAGAAAAAAATAACCAATTTGAAACTTTTAGCCATTGCGTACTAATAATGTTAGTTTCCTGTCCATAGCCTTCATGTGACAATGCTGTAATAATCAAAATGAAATTAGATGAAGGTTACTTTCTGTTTAATGAGCGAAGTGAACTTGAAACTGCACTGCATGTTATTGTTTTTGGATAAGATTTATAAACAGAACTGCTCTCAATGGCATAAAAGCTTTTTGGCCCTTAAGAGATTCAAATTTTCTGACTATTTTATGAGTTGACAGTGAGATAAAAGAAGATAAATGACTACAGAGGACAGCCAACAGATTAAATTACACCAGCTTTGTATGAATTTATTTAATTTCCTTTAAACGATAAAATAATTGATCTGTTGGCTGCTGTGATTGGTGGGGTCTGGTGCCCAGATGTTGTCGTATTGATTTTACTTTAACGTCGGTGTCTGAGGTGTGATAAGCAATGTTTAAAGTTCGTAAGTAGGAAAGTATCACTAGATCTCGATATACACTGTACGAGAAAACCTCAGCAAAATTATCAATTGTAACAAATCATCAAAGATTACACAAAAAAATGAAAAAATATATTTCATTACAAAAAGATGAAGCTATTCACTGCTGTGGGTGACAGATGCAAATATTGAGCAACATGCACACATTTCCACTCGAGATAAAACAGCGAGATCACTGCCTACAGAGCAACATAAGTATGCCCCACTCGAGGAATTACCAACACAATCAGGACAGAAGTGGATTTAGCAAATCTACTCCAGCTACAGCAGTAAAAAGTTCCATAGCAACGTGGCATGCAGGTGTTGCATGACAGATTGCTTTTCATGTAATTAAATAATCAAACATACAGGATACATTTTATGATGCCATCAATTTTGAACCAGGATGTAAGAGTTTAGTTTCAAATGTATGAACTAAAAAGGGCAATCAAATTATCCTTATGTTTGAATTCATTTTTTAAAACTACAAAGTAGCTGTTTTGCAAAAGAAACATGATGGGCTGTCATCTACAAATGTCTGAACATTTGTATTTCATAACATTTACATTTTAAAATAGAGAATCCCTAACTTAAATTTGATTTTAGAAAGTAACAGGTAACCATGCATGCCCCTCCCACCATGTACAAAAAGGTTGCAACTGCAAATGTACGGTTGCAGCTCGGATTTAAATACAATGCATTATGTTCATCAGTCACTTGATTATTTAAGAGAAAGAAATAATTTCCAGTCTATTTCAAGTGTCTGGTGTTTCTCAGCTGAAGTCCAATTCCTAAATCCTAGAGCAGCACAGTAACCTTTGGTCTTTTGTCAAAAAAGCTAGTGAGACCTAAGTGCATGTAGAGATGTAATAAAGTGCAGCCTTGTATTTGCAACACTATTTCAACTTCTTTTGACAATTTCTTCCTTAGAGCAATTGGAATGCCCATTCAAGTCAATTTCAGAAAGCTTTGGAATTGCTCAAGGAATGAAAATAAGAACTCTTTTCCAGAAAAATTGCTTTTATGCTTTTGAAGACCTCTTTTTCTAACATTATCTACTGTAAATGTATCAGCACCATTGCTGAGTTGACAGAATAAAAAATGTTTTGTTTGGCAGATTAATCTATATTTATATGTATATACCCTGAGGTAGAGAAAAATGATTATGTGAGAGACATACATTTTTCAATCTTGCCTAGACTTTTTATCCTTGAAAGATAAGATTAATCTTGCATCACCAAATATTAAGGAGTAGAGTCTTAAGATGCAATTCAGCCATCTACAGACATATCCCCATGGTATTTTCATGTCACAAAATGGTCCAACAAGTACGTTATGATCTGTTGTCTCCCTCATTACCCAAGAGCTAAGATGAATGATTCTGACACCATTAACCTGAATTAATTGAATGCTTGAATCTCTTCCACCACTCGGGAAACAATAAGTGAATCAGGCAAGAAAATCTCACCGAGCGCACAACAAGCAAATCCACTCAGCTACGAAAGTGAATCATACTTTGCGAGATGGACACGATAACTTTATCTATGTCGTACTAATTGCATCACATACTTTTTTTAGCACACAAGGCAGACTAGGGCATATGGTTTAATTTCAAATGATCTTAAAGACTTAATTGTGAAAACGTGACTTCTTCATCCCTCAGGAGAAGACAGAGTCTTATTTTTCACAAAGAGTTGTCCCCTGAGAAACCAGAAACTAGATTCTGCCCATGGCTGTACATCTTCAAAATTAAAACGGATGAACTGATGCAATTGATAGGAAATAAATCCAGCTAGATTAATATTTATGTACTAATATGGAGCTGAGGCGGGCATGCAGAGAAGACGTACGTTTTTTTAGAGTCAGTTAATGACATGGAAATGCCTGAAATAAGAAACCTATTCGTGTTGTAATTTCCATAACAATGGCATCTACTAGCCAAGTGTTGGCGGTCTTTTTTTCATAAAGCCCAAGAATGATTTAATACCTATATATATACATAAATTCATGTAAAAGATTCCTCTGGGTAATTCAACCCAGACACTATTGAATGCTATATATACATAATGAAAAACTGCACTGCAATAAAAGGAAGTTCCATGATAAAGCACTGCTTGGTTTGATGATACAGTGTTCTGGGAGCCAGAGACTACTTTTGTGAGGGAGGTAAACTGAAGCCAGACTCACCATTATATGGGTCCAAAGGGACCCTAAGCTCTAAAACCTTCCAATTACTAACACAAAAGAACAACTCAAAATAAATGAATCTCTTTAAGATAATCCTGCTCTCCCTCATGTGCTGTAGAAAGGTTTTTCTTTTTATGCATCCTATACTGGTATTTATTTCAAAACTTTTATCATCCCTTAATTTTGTTGTATATCTGCTACAAAGTTTAAATTTAAATTCAATGCCCTATTTTCTAGAATTATAACAAAATTATTTATTTAAAATCATCAGAAATACTTTTATGTATACTGGTGTCTCACTATATCGCGGTACTTAATTCTTTTGCATAAAAAGTATAATATCAAATTTTTAATTTCACATATATCAAATAATATTAATAATTCTACCTATAGCCTAACTTTTCAGTGTCAAATTATTTTCCAAGCTTGCATCTTTTAATTCATGGTCTATTTTTAAAACAGGAAGTCTGATTTTCCTCCTAAGTTGGAGAGTCTCAATGTATCGCGGTATGGGAAAACATGGATGCTTCTAGCTGACATGGACGTCAATTTTTATTTTTGAATTTACGATATAATTCTACATGAAAAATAAACAATTGTTCAAACTAAACAGTTTTAAAAGATGAATTTTGTTAAAAATTTTACTACGTTCTAAATTTAATGGTGTAAATATAATAAAACGGTTCTGGAAATCTGTAAAATTACGTATTATATGAAATTTTTTTTTTCCAAACAGATGTTCCATACTTCTTAATCATCAAAAAAGTAAACAATCATACAACATAAGATTGTCCATCAACAAAAAATAATATAGGCTTTGTATCCAAATTTTTGCAATATACCGCGATACAATGAAACCCGCGATATAATGAGAATCGAGTATATATATACTGGTCAATACATTACATTCACACTTAGCTGCAGAACTGTAGCTCTTTAGTTAGGAAAATTCAGGCCGATAATCAGAGAGCTACAGAATTATTAAAACTAAAGCTAAATAACAACCCTTTAAAACAACTGAGGCTCAAACCATGAGTTAAGTTTTTATCAAATTTAAAGTTCAGACAGAAAATAAATCCTAAATACACAAAAAAAATGCTCAAACCATGTTCAATAGAGATGTACAAAAAATTATTGAGGTAAAAGCATTTCTTTTTTAATAGTATCCTAAATAGTATACCTATCCATAATGCTTTTTTCAAATGAGACCATTTCATTATCCATAGCCTTCATCTGCGTCTCCACTTGTCGTACACTTATAACTGAAAGAAAAAGATTGATATTAGATGATAATCTTACTTTAAAAATGTTTTGCCCCCCTAATGAAAGATAGGAGCATATATAGTTTTTGTCCTGTTCATCTGTCTATCTATCTTAACCCTATCCATTACTTTAATTGGTTGGAGCCATGGCTTCCATATTTTTTATAGTTGGATTTCTTGTGATAAGACCTTTCTTTTGGTACCAAGATATTTGACCTTATGATGTTGACTTTGCAGTTTGACCCACTTATGACAAGGCCATCTCTTGAGTACCAAATTTTTTTTTACCCTTTGACCTTGTATTTGATCTCCTTATGAAACTTTTTAATCTTAGCCATAACTTTTAATGGTAGTGCTAGGGCTTTTATATTTCACAGGCATATTCCTTGTGACAGACCTTCCCTCGTGTACCACCAATTTTGACCCTTTGACCTTGGAAATTTAAGTACTATAGATAATCTTTAATCTTGCCAATACCTTTTTGATAATTTTGTTGCTAGGGCTTCCATATTTCTTTTGTACATTCCTTTTGACAAAGACCTTCTCCTGAGCACCATTTATTTTTACCCTTGACCTTGACCTACTTTTGATAAATATTAACCTTGGCCAAAACTTTTGTATTGTTGGAGCTATGGCTTTCTCATTTCTCAGTTGTTTTTCTTGTGTTTCCTTGGGTACCATTAATTTTTATTCTCTTGGCCCTTACTTTGGAGTTTGACTTGCATTTGAGAATCATGAGCAGCCATATGGAAGCATCAGTGCTTCACAAACACATCTCATTTATTTTCTTTAATTTTGATTAATTACAATCCCCAGTATTATAATCAATATGGCTGGTGTATTGATATCTTATGGAGAGAGAAAAAAATCATTAGTTATAAATATACTGTTCTAAACAGATTGAGTCACAAGGGATTGCACCATTAACATTTTATTGCTTTGAAATGAGAGAAAAATATGATAACTTTTTCTCAATTATCTTTGATTGATAACATTTGCTACTTCATTTTTCACCGCCGAAGAAAGCTTCGATATTGATACGCCTAAGCTGCCAGAAATCGTAGATCGACTTATAACAATGACTCTATGACATTTGAATCTATCGCTATCCAAGGTTCTCCCATTTGAAATCTTCAGTAGGACTAAATTTCGGATTGGCAATCCTTACCTAGCAAAGATTAGGAGACTAGGGATACAGAATCTACTGTCTTCTTATCAATCTTAATTTCTTTACAAAAATCAATCCTCACTTTTCTTTTTGCCTCTAAAACTTTACAATGCTTATGGATGTGAGCAATATATATTCATAGTGACCAACTTTTCCCAAAAATTGATTTTGGCAGCCACTGGGTCAAGAATAACAAGAAAATAAATGTCATACATAACTAGGTGAGTTTACCTACATTTATCTTGTTTAAAAAAATTAAATTCTTACCTTTTATAACAAAGAACTTTTAATTTGAATCATGTGTCATATTCCCATTAATGACATGCACTTTATGTCTTGGCCACTACACATTCAACATCTCTCTCTCACAATTTAGTCACAAAGTTCTGGCTTCAATTATGTGAGATTTGGCTTCAATTATGTAAAACTTATTTTCTAAGGGGTCCAAATTTAAATATACATTTAGAAAAATAAACCACTTGCAATCTAAATCAGCTGGAATGACCTGATACAGTGAATTGACAGTCAATACAATCTATCTTTAAATAAAATACTGATTGACATTTTAAATACAAATGTTAGGCCATTATTTACAAAGTACTGAATTGTTGACAAATTTTTCCATGTTTTCCCAATCATGACAAGGAGTACACAGTGGATGTGACCATTTGGCAGAGGATGCTTACTCTTCCATGGCACCTGATCCCACCTCCGATGTTTTGGAGGTCCGTGTTTGCTCTGATCCTATTCTGTATTGTTTTATGGACTATTGAGCTTGAATAGTTTTTGTTATCTTAATGTATTTCATGCACTATTGACAAATTTTGTGTCATTTTATCCAACGTAAAGAACATGGAAAAAAGTAAAATGAGAACAAAAAAAAAAGTCTGAATTCTTGGTGAAAGGAATTTCACAGGTTTGTTGGATTACACCTTTTTAAACTATATACTGTATTATCAGCTTTAAACAAGATGTGTTTGTGAAACACTGATGTCCCTATATGGCCGCGCGCAGCTCAAGGCAAAGGATAAAGTTTCTCAATGTAAGTCAAACTCCAAGATCAAGGTCAGAGATAAAAGAAAAATGGTCTTGTCACAAGAAATATACCTGTGAAATTTGGAAACATTAGCACAAACTGTTCAAAGGTTATGGCCAAGGTTAAAGTTTTTCAACAGTAGGTCAAACTCCATGGTTTAAGTCAAGGACTTAAATTTAAGTGTGCCAAAGGGGAGGCCTTAGCAAAAGGATTACATACAAGATATATGGTAGACCAAGCACCAATTGTTTAAAAGTTGTGGCCAATGTTAATGATTTTACAAAATTAGACTAAACTCCAAGGTCAAGATCAAAGGGTCAAATTGTTGGTTCCCAAAGAAAGGTCTTGTCATAAGGAATACACATGAGAACCATAGCTTTAACCAATCAAAAGTTATGGGTAAGATTCAAGTTTTTTGCAGGCAAAAAGACAGCTAGACTGATAACAACAGCTATAAAACTATAAGCTGCCAAATCTTTGATTATGGGGGCATAAAAAGGGGCATAAAAAGCAACATAGTAAAATTAAAATAAAAAATGTGTACAACTGATAATAAGTCAGCTACATATGTGATATCAACCATAATTTAATGAAAAAAAAATCCATATTTCATTAAGTCAGCAAAGAGCTTATTTTTGTATGTGTGTTATGAAAATTATCTTTTTTTATTACTATGGCATTAACCTATCAAATAGGATTTCAAAATTAACTTTTCAAATCTATATTCCTGTATTTAGAATTCTATTGGAAGTACATGTACTTACTAGTGGATGCTGACATAGGTCTCATTAGTGGTGCACCTCGGTGGGTATGTCTTTTTATGTGGGCCTGCAAAATAAAGACACAGTTCAACTCAGTTATCTTGAACATTGAATGACATCTTGAATCCCAGGGATAAGTAGAAGGGATTTGGCAGTCCCAACCATTTTCTCTTTACTTTTCTTATAACCTCATAATCTATTATTCTCTGCTGATTTAAAGGTAAATTCAGTCTAACCCTAAACCTGAAGAGTTTGAGATAACAAGGTTGGACTGTATATATAGAACAGACATAGGAATTCAAATAATTGTCTATTTTAAGTGTGGTGACTAAAATACAATAATAGCTCTATTTTTTTTGCAAAAAAGACCCTTTTTTCTTCCACTAGATGAAGCTATTTCTCTTACATGACATTATCATAGAGATAAAGTTGATAACATTTAATACATACTTTTAAATGTTTCTTCTTCCAAACTTTGTAATGTTTTTTTTTTATTCGAATGAAGTGGGTTTGGCTCTTACATCAAAAAGTGATGCGTGAGCCCTATAATTAGTATTTTTGCAATATTCAAGCTGTAAGGTCATAAAGAAAGTCAAGCTATTATGTTAATTTTGTTGACATAATAACAATGTTTATTCAGTAAAATAATTACTGAGACTATTCAAAGATATACCTATTTTTTTTTTAAACCTCAATATATAGATTTTTTTCTTCTTAAATATTTTTTTTTTCCAAATATGCTAGATACTTGTACAAATAAATTAGGTCTGATCAATAAACTAGTTTCCATTAAAAAAAGTTTCAAAGTCCCTTTTGATTAGCATGATCAATTTTCATCTTTACCATGAAACCATGCAGTTAAGCTATTGACTTAGATAATCTAATAATGCACAAATCTAAAGTAAATTCATAAATAATTCCCATTTATATTCCTATTAACAAATGCTTAAAATAAACCCTATAACAACACTAGACATCTTCCAACTCCGGACGAAAATCCTGACTAATATCAAAATCCAATAAATGCATTTGACATGCAATAAACACACTCTCTTCCCGTTAAAAAACCAAAGATTTAAACAAGTATCAAAAGCTAATCACTAAGTCAATGAGATAACTATCATTGATCAATCACCTACAAAGAGCTTATGCAGTGTTTAAATGATAATAATCACAGAATCATTCCCCCCAAGTGATTGGATCTTAGCTTATTTCCAGTTAGTTAGCTTTCCATTGCGGATTACGATACTGGAATTGATTCAATAATGTCATCCCATCCTTTTCTGCAATTAAATATAATTTTTTCTCCATTTGATGAAAACTAAATGCATTATTTACTGCATTTCACAAGAATATTGTGATTTAAGAAGAATGTTGTGGTTTGATATTCCTAGTTTACTGCGTACTCAATAATTTTACTTTTAAACCAACCGCACCGCGACCAAATAAGGGGGGTGGGGTAAAAATGCTGTACACATCCTTTAGCTTAGGATATATTTGGATCTCTTCCACACATAAAGGATGCTTAATGGTAAGTGTGTTAGAAATAAGCCCAAGATTCCAGATATATCGGGAATATGAAAAGTAATCAACAGAGATAGACCAAGAATCAAATGTTGACAAGAAAGGCTTTGAACATTGGCCTCTAGCTACTTCAGAGAAGCTAGTGAAACACAATGAAATACATTAACTGGGCATACAGACTTTGTATTCTTTTTTTACCTTTAGTTGACCTTGTTCTAAATCAATTTTTTTTATTGAGGTACATATACTAGATTAATTGTGTGTATTAACGGATTTAAGATTTATGTTCTGGAAAGTCAAATAATCCTCAGTTATATCATGTGTCAGTGTCACCATGCATGTCATACCCAATCTACCGATACATTACATGTACGCATAAGGTAATTGATATAAATCTTCAAATTATGCTTCATCAACCAATTCCATAAATAACATGATGAAGATAAAATGCTGTGACTTTGGTATATAATCAGGTCACATTTTCTCATTATATATAGTAATAACTGCTCTCGTTTTTGTAGGCTGGGCCTCTCATTATTTTTTATTATAAGCTCCTACATAAATTTCAAATGAATCATTTTATGAATACATGTAGTATATTTTTGTGTAACTTCAAGCAAGAAGTATAATGGTATCTACAACAGGTTAATACATGTTGGTATTGTGACTCTCCTTCCATCTGTCTGTCTGTTCAGTTCAAACTTTAACATGTAGTTGACCTTAATCCTAGTTGTGTGTTTCATTCAAAGACACATCATTAATGTTAAGATCAATGGGCTATTCAGTTTGAGTCATAACTTAAGAATTGTGATTGAAATGAATTCAACTTTGAATATGATTTTGCTTATGGCATAGAAGTTTGTCATGACTTTGTCTGTAAGATATGTCAACATCATGTTTATTGCAGGTCACACGGTACAGTATTTTTTTTAAAATACCAAGCAAACAATATTTTGGTTTACATTGATTTTGTAATTTTTGAGAGAAAGCAATTACAATCACCTCCACATGAAAGTTAAGCAAAATTTCTGAACATTTTCTCATGAATTTCACTAATTTAAAAAATCTTGGTAGGTGAATTTTATCTGGACTTGAAGTTATTTTCTTGTGAATTTATTCTGAATTTGAGACTTTTGCCTATGATCAGTTACTAACCCCATCGAGTATCTCTAGCTGAGGAATGATGGCCTGGATCTCTGCCATGTAGTGGGCGTGTTCTGATCCCGGGGCACAGAAGGGGTTCTCATAGAGGAACAGCTCAGCAATGTCCTCACATCTCTCCAAGCAGCACTGTAAAATCAAAGGACATGTCATTATACCAAAATACACTAGTTCCATCATTTTTTTAACTGTTCTGTGTTAAACTGTGAAAATAAAATTTATGAGATAAGGTTATAATTCTTGTCATGATACCTATGGTTTGGACCAAAATGTACTAATACTAACCACTTCGTCTAAGGTTTTAATATTGTTACAGCTGATGTTGAAAATCTCCAGGCGAGGAAAGACATCAGGTATGAAAGATAGTTCTGAAATCCTGTTTCCAGAGGCATACAACTCCTGTAGACTTCTGTAAAGGAAGAGAAAACCATGATCAATACAAGATTATCTTAATCAGTACTTGTCTAATACAGGAAAAATATGTTACTGTCATTACCAGTCACTTACTTTGACTTTCCTAGTGGTTTCAAACTAGTAATTTGATTGGAAGAAATATTTAGAGTCTGAAAAAAAGAAAAATTGTGTATCCGAGTGTCTGAATTGTTTAAATGATTGTTTTTTTTTTTTATAATATCGGAACACATAAAATTGTATCTGACATTGTAATTGACATTACTAACTCAACACTCTTCAATTCTAATACATAAGATTAGTTATCTAAAAGAGAAATATAGTACCTGAAGGGAGATAATCCATACACATACCTGAAGGTTTGCAAGGTTCCTGATACCAGATAAATCTGAGAGCCTGTTTTTAGAGACATCAATGTCTTGTAATTTTTTACATCTAGACAGATCCAGAGTTTTGATTCTGTTTCCTGCTGCATAGCACTCTTCCAAATTTGGCAAGTAATTTAAAGCCTGAAAAACATATGGCTTCTTCAGTAAAACATAATCAAAATGCTATTAAAATTATCCAGAATAATGCAAGACTCCTTTGAGGGGATTGGTATACATGTACAAGCATCTACTCAAAGATTTTTTTTCTCTCAGAGATGAGTTAATTTTTACTATAATGGTATTTTACATGGTTTATAAAATCTGCCTTTAGAGAATTACTAGTTGCATTACAGACAGTAAAAATTCTATCTATCAACTTGGTTTTTTTTAAACATAATTTTCCTTTACACAGTGTATATTCACTAAAAGAAACATCCTCAGTAAGTATTTACTTCAATATTTCTTAAACATTTAGACTATACTCACAGATAGGTTATCCACCAAGTTGTAGCTAACATTGATGGATGTCAACTGAACACAACAGGACAACTCGGAAGCATCCAGGCGTAAAATCTTGTTACAATCTATCCGTAAAGTCTTTAGCTTCTTCAGTGAGGAAAAACCCTTGCCTTAAATTAAATTGAAGAAAAATTGTTGCTTCATAAGAAAATCAGCAGTAATTTTAATCAGAAATATGATTAAAGAAAATGTTTTAGATTGAATGCCTTACCTAGCTGCTTCAGTTTGTTGTATTGAAGTTGTAATGTAACCAATTCTTTTAAGCTTTGAAGGAAAAAAATATTTTAAAATCTTAACTGTAATTCATAAGTAATTCTGTGATAATATTATCCACTACACTATGAATTTGTTGAAATGATCCTGCATGTATTTAAATACAAAACAAAGTTCACTAAGTCTGATTTAAATGGCCTTTAAAAATTTCAAACTTAAAGCTGTCCTGATAAAAGTTAGCTTGCAATGCATTAAATAAATAAGTAAAGTATATCATTTAAAGACTCCTAACTCTTCATATATTTATTAAAGTGACATAATTTTCTCTTTTCATGTCATTATAAATCGGTCTCTGTTCCCATTTCATGAAAATTTACTTCTTAGATGGTCACTCTCTATTTCCTTGTTTTAAATAATTTTACTAAAAATGTTTGCACTAGCTGAATTCATTAAGAAAATAATAGATAATGTCTAAATACAGTGAAGACCTGGAAAGACTGGATCACACAAAGATAATGTTTAAGAACTACATGTACCAAGACATGCTTACTTTTTAAGATTTTCCACAGCAGTGAGTCTGTTGTCATAAAGTTTCAGCTCTCGCAGATCCTGAAAATAAAACCAAAATGTCCCTGAATGTAAACCAAAATACCACAGGTACTGTTCTTTAAAAAAAAGTTTTCTCTGAAATATCTATCTTCCTCTTTAATATATGAAAAGAAAATCATGCCATTCCACTCAATACATAATAAGTTAGTATGTGTTACATGTCAGCTTACCTTAGACTGGTCCAAGTTTCCAATGTGTTCTATGTAATTACAGGATAAATCTAACACTCGCAAATTAGGAAACTGAAAGGAATACAAATCTAATTTATGATTTTATGAAGTTATTGAAGAAATTTATACAATATTTACCAAATAATAATAATATTTTTATGTTATAGAAATACATATAGTTATCAGTAAAACAAGCTGATAGCAAAGCGCCAAACAATTTGGTTTAAAATGCTATAAAAAAAATGTTACGGTATATCCTTAAGTTTACAATACTTTAAAGTGGGGAATGAAAACAACTATGCTGCATGGTGAATTCATTATAAACTAATCTGTTTTACTTTACTGTACAATGACAGGTTTTATTTTTTTTTTATATCTATAGTAACTATAAACATTAGAATGAAGGCTAAGTCTTGGCTTTCATACATACCTTGTTCAGCTTCGGCACCACTGTAAGTTCTGATGCATGTAAATTAATATCATAAATTCTGCTAACATCTGACTCCTGACTTTGGTCCAACTAAAAAGAATTCATGATATTATTTGAATAAGAATTTTATCTGCTACAGTAAAACTCGGTTAGTAGTTTATAAGCATTAGTCTCTTAAGTTATTCAGGACAATATTGAGAAAACACTTGGAGAATAACATTTTAGGATTTGTTGCCATAGTAACTGAAGAAGAGAATTTTCGATACTTCTGACTCAAAAAATTAATTTTGAATATATGCTGATTAAAATTATATATAAAATGTATATGTAGCTTTTGTTGTCATTTATCAAATCTGTCTTTAGATGTGTGACATATATTGTGAAACACCCTGTACCTGCCCAACCTCTAAAATTCCCATGACTCTCCACCACCATAATTGTAGGACTTCGTGCCAGAAAAATCTCTTGTTGTTTAAGAAATTTCTTCCATTTCTGTAAAGACTTAAATCGCATCTAATATATGGGACGGGGACTGACCAGTGCAGGAATCAAAATTAGAAACCTGACTTTAGGGCTAATATATGCACTCCAAATTAAATTCACCACCTATGACATACCCATGTATACCTGTCATGAATATGCCATTGGGTGCATGAGTGAGTGTGGATTATGGCAGTGTTCAGTACATAAGGGATGGAGTCTATGAGCACAAAGTTCACCAAGAAGAATATTTATTCTAAAAAAATAAACCGTCCTTTTGACTTCCATTAAAGTATAGAAACCGGTATGCTATCTAATGATAAGCATGTTACTAACCTAGGTTGCGGCCTTCGTGCTCTGGGTGGAGGATTACCGACAGGTAGCACTCCGATTTGTCTTCCAAGAGTCGAGGGTACAGACCCTGATGTTCTTGCCTTCAATCTACCATCCATTTTGATTATAGTTATGATGGAAAATACACTGAATCATTTTGTTGTTTACCTTGGAGCTTGGGCGCCATGTTGGAATTTTAAATCAATGTACATTTGTACTTCGAACCCGACGTAATTTATGCTATGCGTTTAAGTAGGCCTAATTCAAAATATCGGAATAAAGAATATTTACAGTTCTATAATATGCGTCAAAACCTGTACAGAATTGACAGATTTTAGTAAGGAATAATTAAAAAGTAATTCAAATCAAATTCATTTCAGGATAGTTTTTAAATTTTTATGTTTTAAAATGTAGATTAATTACCATGCATAGGTAGATTGCATAAAATAATTTCTCTCTTTGGTTTAACAATGAAAGTTGATAACTCTGTTTATTAAAAAAAATACCCCCAATTGACCTGGAGACCAAAAAGTGTAAAGTACACATAAATTCCTTTATAAAAAAGAATCTGTTGAAGTATCATGGGATTAATTAATTTTATTCAGTTGTTAAGGAGGAGTAGTGACTAAAAGATGAGTGCAACAAAGCATAACAGACAGATGTACAGATGGACGGACAGACATTCCGATCACACTATATATTCTCCCACTTTTCAAGTGGAGGGTATAATTATAATATGACTGTCATCTTATATACTGTCTATACAAAAACGTTACCCCTATTAACTTTAACGTGGAAGAGTCAAAGGCCAGACTTTTTTTAATGATGAATATTTGATATTTTTGATACTTTTAGTTAAATGGTATTTACTATCAAAGCTAGGGATGACATTTATTTATTCTTTCAAGATCAGTATTCAGTAATGATCATGCCATTTAAAAAGAAAAAAAAACAGCGCCAAGGAAAAAGATTTAAATTTTATTTTCCCAGTACAATATCAGTAAAATATACATTTAATACTGAAAAAGTTCTAAATGATATGAAATAAAATCTTCATTGAATAAAATGCATTGCATAAAATATGTCCATGAAGAGAAATTTCTCTTACACATAATGCCCAAGAGCAGCACTAACATTTCGTAAAAATAAATCTCAAAAAGGAAATAAATATTTAAACACTTAAGTACTCAATAATCCTTTTATATGTAACTACATGTAAAGCATTTATAACAATAATACATAACTACACTGTATAATGACAATTCTATATGGTACATATTCTATAAATAGCGTCTTAGGAAAGGGGAGGTAAATCTGACCCAGTATGGCACAAATCTGTCAGCTTTCTGGTAAGTATCCTCGTTTGTTTGTATTCCATGTGAAAAAAAGTCTTCTTGTTCCTGTTTGTAAAAAAGGAAAATTAATGAATGCAAATAGATTATTTGGAATAATTGTAATTGTACAAGTAATAATTTTTTTTAATATTTTTACAATTCAGAATTCTAATGCTCCTGTTCTATAAAGGAGGAACACTTTTAGAGGAGAGGCTCTAACTTTTACCTTGTGTAGGTCTGATTGTAACTGCTTGTTTTGTGTAACTAAAGCTATCTGGCACTCCAGGTCTCTGTACACTGACCGATATCCTAAAAAGAAAAAAATTATTAGTATATGAAGTTCAATTAATGGTGCATGGCTTCATATACATGAAGTTCAATTAATGGTGCATGGCTACATATACAGTAAAACTCGGTTATGACGAAGTCACTGGGACCTATGCTATTACATTGCTATATCCATAATTTGTTACTGTGAAATCACTAATTTTCGTTGGGGTTTAATTTTCGTGGTTTTCGAGGTATGAAAAGACCCACGAAATTTATACATATATTATACATTTTATACATATATTACATGTACTGCTGAACAATTCATCAACCACGAAATTAAATCCCCATGAACCAATGTATTTTCCTGAAACTACGAAAATGTGACCCCTCGAAAATATGTGATTATAACAGTATTTCCATACAATGAAAATTTACATAGCTGCGTATCAAAAATTTCGCTATATCCATGAATTTGCGATATCCATCTTTGAACTAAATAAGTTTTACTGTAGTACAGGACTGTAATTCATTTTGTTAATCCTGAACCTTTTCTTTGAATAATAAGCAAGACAACCTACTTGCGAAAATTTTATGTCACACTGACACATCTTTTTATTTGTATAGATTATACTCAATATTAAATAACCATATTTCATGAAGAGATACAGTGAAAAAGTTAACTTGATCTCAATATACATGTATGACCAAAAGGATGACTAACCTTAACAAATAACTTGATAAAACATGTTTCATTGATCATTTTTGAATTGTAGTGAGAGAGCTGAACTTGGCCATAAACTTTAATCATAAAATCCAAATAGGCAAAAACCATTGCAGCACTCGTTTTGTTCACTTGGTGAGAGAGGGAAGGGATTCCTTACCAAAGTTGGAAGATCCCATCATGCAGAGAAAGGGGAGGGTCTGGTTGGGGAGGTAATACCAGAGTCCCTTTACATGGTAGGTCCACTGGTCCCTGTAATACTCGTATAGCCGGATCCGATGCTTCATGTTGTGGTACAGAACCAGGTGGTAGAAACTGGAGGCGATGTAAGTGTAGGCATCTGGGATGTTCCCCATCACACCTCTGGCTCCATAAAAACCATTTACCTAAAGCAAAGGGAAACCTTACTATCAAATCAATGTTCCAAGTAGGGATGTCAAATTTGTTATTTTTCCTAAGTCGAACATTCGATTGCATTATTCGAACGATAGTCGACTATTCGGAACATTTTCTGAAAATAAAATCTCATTGAAACATAGAGTATTTATAACTATAAATACCTATGCATTAATTTATATAAAGTAACATTCAATGTCTATATTACATATCGTAGGGATTAGATGTTGAGATGAAACAGATTTACATCGTCAATTCTCCAAAATGTATTATTTTCCGTAAATCACATTCATAAATTAAACTCTACAGTCTGTGTTTATTCTAATAACAAGTCCAGTTAAATGTTTTTCAAACAAAGTCCAGTATAGCGTTGCATAATTTACTACAAAACAAAAAAGTCAGAAATTGAGAAATAATTATCAATTATAGAAATTAAGAAATAATTATAGCGGTACCGTAGTGAAGCAATTATAAGTATTGTACTTTCCATACAAAGTTTACAGATTTTGTTGTGGAAAATATTTAACTGTGACTGTGTTTGATCTCTGTAAATTCATCTGAGAACGTATATTACTAATATGATTTGAAGGAGGACGCTTTTCAATTTTAAGACGATCGATAATTTCTCGTCTTTTAGCTCCCTTTCTTGCATATATTAAATATTCGAATGTTGTTTCATTATTCGATCGTCGGTCCATTCGACTGAAAGTCGAATAGTCGACTATTCGTTGACATCCCTAGTTCCAAGTAAACTTGACAAAGATAATTATTTTTCATGCAGCTTTTAACAGACACAATACTATCAAATTTTGAATAATAAACTAACCCAAGTGAAAATTTTTTCAAACAAATCGCTTACAAATTGCCTACAAATTGCTTTAAAATCACTTAATAGTGATTTGTTTCAGTGATTTGTAAGCAATTCATTTAACAAATCATGCTTAAATCACTTTCTCCCAAAATGATGACTATGATTTGCTTACAATTTGTTATGAAAGGGTGATTTGCTTGTGATTTCTTTCCCATTTCGGAGTGATTTGTTAAACTTAGGAAATTGTTGCAGTGATTTCTTCATGATTTGTTGAACTTAGCCATTCTTCAAGGTGATTTGAAAATGATTTCTGGAACTTAGTCTTTCTTCAAAGTGATTTGAAGATGATTTGTTCACTTAGTCTTTCTTCTGGATGATTTGTAAATGATTTGTTGATCTCATGACCCTTCTTCAGAGTGATTTGAGAGTGATTTACTTCACAACTGCCGCCTAGCTTGCTGATTGGTCAGTATTAGAAACTCTACCGCCAATTTTCATTTATCAGATTTGAATTGAAATGAAAGGAGATAGATTGTGCTGTTCTAGATTCATACCTCTTTTCTTTTGTTGAAACTGATGTTTTTTCCATAACCATGCAAAATATAGTTTTAAGGTATGTATAACTGTATTATGCTATCATTTCCTCATTAGATTCAGTTAATATTCCATATGTTTACATGCCATTTGTTCTTCAGAAGACCAACAACAAAGTCTGAGGCAATTAATGTTTAAAACAAAATCTATGTAAAGCTATAAGCTTCAGCAAAGTACTGGCTTTTTCAAAGTGTCTACACAAATATTTATTTCAGATAAGAAAATTAACATTTACCAACTTCTAAAAGTCAACAGTTATATATATCTGCTTATAGCATATTCTGAATTTGGAGCCAAGTAGTCATGTGTGTATATCTAAAATACATGATGCCATCTTAATTAGGACACATCCTAGTAAAAGTTTATATTTTAAAATACTCTTGCCAAAAGTATTTTTGTTAATATACAACAAATATGCATGCATGTGTTTTTCAAATAGTTGAGGGATGGTTACATGAGCATCATGCACACACGTGTGTATATGCACCTGGAGTGATTTGAAAGTGATTTGTTAAACTGAGGTGATTTGTTTGCAATTTATTTGAAATGATTTGTTTGCAATTTATTTGGAGTGATTTGGTTGCGATTTGTTCAACAGAAGTGATTTCTACACAATTTATTCAAAGTGATTTCGTTGTGATTTCAGGGTGATTTGCTTACAATTTGTTAGGAGTGATTTGTTAGCTCATTTGCATGGGAATTTGCATCACTTACAAATCATCTTCAAATCACTGATTCCTAAGTGATTTCTTAAAGTGATTTGTTTGAGGATTTTTTTCACTTGGGTAAGATTTAAAGTAAAATATACTTGAAGCAAAGTGCCAAGAATAAACAATTTTGGTTCATGCAATCATGATTATAAATATTATTTGTTAAATCTTTAATAATTCCAAATAGTTTCAAATAAGTTTTAAACTGTAGGCAAAAGTACAAAAAACTTCCTTATGTGTGTGAATGAAATATAAGGGTGTTCATCGCGTAGTTTTTTTCATTGTGGATCAGAAATTAAAAGAATAAAGTCTAATTTTACACACCCCCCCCAAAAAAAAACAACCTTACCTGTGGTGATGCTATTAAGAGATCAAATTTTGCTAAAGACTCGAGCACAATAATGTTCTGGTAATGTTTTGTCAGATTGAAATATCCAGTGGCTAGCGATATTTTCACTCCATCACTGGCAGTGCGCAATAACTGCTTCACAAATGACTCTTCTGTTTGAATTCCAAACAAGGCCATCTGAACTAATGGATACACATAAGTGTCACATTTGGTTTTCTTCTTTGTCTGTATGTCTTCTTGTTGATTGGTCACAGAGTTGATATATTCTTTTACTGTTTTTCCTGCTGCTTTCTTGAAATCTTTTGTATTTCCTTTGAAATAAAAAATTACTTTTACAAATATCTGAGCACTATTTAAACTGTAAGGTATTAGGTATGCTTATTTGCAATGAAATGTGTACCTGGTAATAAATAGTACAAGTACATGTACAACCAAACTTATTTTCAACTAGACATAGTTGAAATGGTGACTATATATTTCAAAAGGCCCCCATTTTAGAAAAAGTATTAAAGATAAAAGGGACATATGAAGGACATTACATGTATATGGAGTATCTCTTTGATCTGACACTAGCACCTGTATCAATGGGCATTTTTAGGGGTGAGTCATAAGCCAAATCACAGAGGGAGAGAAATATGCTTATGACAATGATTTCCCACAAGTAAATGAAGTTTCCATGGACTTTTACATAATAAGTTAAAAACTTAATTCAAGGTCACTAACAAACTTTTCTGGTGAGCACTTTATGGGTGTCATCACCCAGATAAGTCAGATAGTGCTGAAGGAAGAGAAAATAATCTCATTGTACAGTGCAGAGCTTAATCCACTTGCCATCTCAACTATTTCCTATCTTCATTTAGAATACATGTAACTACACACCTTCAAATGGGTGAATTTCCCAGCCAGGATGTAGCTGTGTACTATTGTCAGCTTCCAGAGATAAACTGAAAGTAGACACTGTTTTCACAAGTCCTGAGAAAAAGTCACACAATTCTGGACAGTCGTTGAATAACACATAGCGATCTTGTCTGTTTGTGAAGTAATTATCACTCAAATTGGCTCTGAAATTAGAAGAATTTTGATTAATAGAGCAATCAGAATAGAAAATATGCTATTATATACTCAATGGTAAGAAATTCTGTTTTCAAATTTTATTGTGGCATACTACAAGGTGCCTTACTTATAGCAGTACTTAAGAATATATATATAATGATATGTTACTACAAACCTTTTATCAAAGGTCTCAATGTGGATTACATTGTACAGTAAGTGAAGTATGAACCAGAAAGACAAAAGAGTGAGAAGTTGGTCAAAGGAGAAGAGTAAATTTCCATACAAGAACTTTGTAAAAAGATTTCATTTATTACAACATTTGGTTTGGGGCCAATTGATACCCCTTACCCATGGGCACTTTTATGAATACCAGTAATAGGGTAGCTGGGAATGTGCTCCAGGCATGCATTGACATCTCTATCACTTGATTTGTCATGTCTATCAATTTCTTTTTCAAACACAGATTAACATTTACAAGACCTACCCACTTATGATGAGACTGTCATCAAACAAGTAGACCTTCATGTGCTGGACCCCTACGGTCTCATCCACTTTGGGGGGTAGGTACTTCTTCAGGTAGCCACTGAGGTCGGGGGTGTGATACAGGTACACCTGAACTGTTCCTTTGTAACGCTCCAAGAGGGGGGTCAGCATGATCCGGGAGGACTCATCTCCCCCTCGGGATCCCCTGTTGTAATCCAACAAAATGTGGACCTCAAAGTCCCTGTTCTTAGAATCTTTAGCCCTCTCACAAGCATATTCTATTGCACTGACCTATGTAATAAAACAAATATACAGTTTTTTCTTCCACAGGAAATCAGAAAAGTTATTCAAATTATACAGTTCAGTCATGTTTAAAACTAACTTTTACAGACATATTGTGCAATATAGCTTTTAACCAAGCTAATATTGCCTTCTTACCAATTCTTCTTCTAGCTGGCCAGTTCCTAAATACAGAGAGGCAATCACTATCCTTTTCTTGGCACCCCTAAAATTTTTCTGCACAAATAAAAAAAACCATTTCTGTGATTTTCTCATCTTTATGAAAAAAATATGTTTTTAAAGTTAATACAACTTTTAATCAACAATGTGGTATTTTATGTACAGTGGAGCCTCGATCTTTACCCAGACACCAATAATCTGGATGCTCTATCTTCTATACAAACTTTGTGAGAAACAATTGATGTTTATAAATTCCAGATATATTCAAGTAATCTGATCACTTCATTTATCCAGACAATTTGCCCAGGACCACAATTGTCTGAATAAATGAGACCCACTGTATTGGTTTAATAGTTGGTACACATAAACAAATGATAAATTTCTTTTTGCTAAGAGCCAACTTTGAAATAGAAATTAAAAAAAAGAAAAAAGAGAGAAAACTATTCTGTATTATTTCATAGTTAATGTTTATCTTTAAGTGAATTAATTATTTATACCTTAAGTGTTTGATAAAATTCATCTGGGGTACGTAGAATTTCCACGGAGCTTCCCTGGATACCAAAGCATGGAGAATAATCGCTGACCCATGACAGGGTGTTACAGGAGGGTTCTGTGGAGTAATTTGTCTCCTCTAACTTTGCAGCTGCTGTACCATAAGAAAGAAGCCTGAAAATAATTTTAAAAATTGCTGACTTTCTTCTTTGCTTCATTGTATTTTAAATTAAAATCACTTACATTCCCTGTAACTTCATATCATAATTATATCAATCAATCCTGTGCCCTAGCTGCATCTCTCACAAAATAAGCAACTTTAAAAAATCACATGTCAGGGTACATTTTTCCATAATAAGTACTACAGGTATTGTGAGAGGTACATATCAAATATACAATTTTTAATAAAAAGTTTTACTGTAAATAAAAAAAAAGAAAATTTATAGTGAAGAATAGAGCCAAACTAGCTGGCTAGTTTACTTTTTCATCATTCACAGATCTATATATAAAATATCATATAATATTGTATAAACACTATCATGACTATGACCAATGCATAAAGGGTACATGAATCCATGCAACTAAGATTAAATTAATTGTACTAGAGCTAATTCCAAAATTTTGTAAGATTTTTGCTCTAAATTAATAGCTATTATTAAGTATTAACTAAATTTTTTTTAACATATTAATATAAAGGAATAATGAGAAATTATTACAGGTTTGGTAATTTATATACATATACCATCAGAAAAAACAATAATGAGTTAAACATGAATTAATTAAACTTCAAAAAAATGATTCTATATAAAAAAAATAATAAAAACCTGGATGCAATATTCCAAACATTTGTAAACATGATTTTCAAGCTATGAATCTTGTGTGATGTTTCTTAATCAGATCTAAAAGACACAGTGACTTACTGAAAGGAAGAGAGAATAAAATCTCTCTATTTTGCCAAGGGGCAAAACTGTTGATATACCCAGGGCACATGTCAAACTTGGCAAATCAGGAAGCTTTTTCTAGACAATCCCTACTACATGGACGGTTTGTGTTGGATAATGTTATGATCAATTAACATAATTGGGGTATATCCTTATAACTTATGTGTATCATAAATAGTGAATCAGCTGAATATGTAAGATATGATAATTGCTATTGTCAATTAATTGTATATTCTAAAAACATATTGGATGGTGATTGCATAAGTTCTCAACAAATATGGTTTATGGTCTAAAATTCAAATGATCATTTAAAAACATCAATACTTTTTTAGGATACTTTAAATACAAGCTTTAATATCCATTTTTTTTTTAAATTGATAATTAAATTTTAGGGCTCAGTGGGTATGGAGATGGATTTTTTTATTGCAATGTACTAGCTGCATTGTATTGCAATTATTTTCATTTTTAAACAGTTAATTAAAATGATTTTTTTTATCCTATTAACCACTAATAAAATGCAGATTGCAGAGTAAATATATAAGCTACATATATTCTAAATATGTTGCAGCAAAAAAGTTTGTGTTGGTTTTGCTAGTTTTGCATCAAAATGCAACCATACAAAAAAAATCTGCTTTAGCAGCTAGATTTAAATAGTCTAAAAATTTTAATTTTAATTCATGTTTTATCTGAGAGATCCCATGCTAAATTGCAATACAATACTTTCTGACAACAAATTGCAGTGCATTGGAATATTATAATATGATGTAGCTCTGTTAAATTTTAATTATAATTTATACCTATACAGACTGAAACTAGAACTGTCCAAATGGGACCATGTGACCATGAACTTCCCCAAATGACCTTGGGTCAAGATTATGACACACCCATACGTCATGGGCAATCTTTGTGTAAAATGAGAACCTACCAAGTTTATCCAGAAGAAAGATATGGACCAAACACAAATTATGAAATTTTTCTTCCAGTGACCATGAACTTCCCCAAATGACCTTGGGTCAAGGTTATGACACACCCTTGTGTCATGGGCAATCTTTGTGTGAAGTGAGAACCTACCAAGTTTATCCAGAAGAAAGATATGGACCAGACACGAATTATGAAATTTTTCTTCCAGTGACCTTGAACTTCCCCAAATGACCTTGGGTCAAGGTCATGACACACCCTTGGGTCATGGGCAATCTTTGTGTGGAGTAGTAGATTCTAATGTTCCTCCATAAGAAAGATATGGACCGGACATGTTTGCACAGACAGAGGGACAGACAAATAGACGGACAAGGTGATTCCTATATACCCCCAAACTTTGTGTGCGGGGGGGAAAATTATAGCCAATTAATACTTTTTATAAACCATACAGTATTCATTTGATTATCTTAATGAATTCAAAGTACTAACTTACTACATGTAGTACTGATATAACAATTATTAGTAAATGTAATTTTAACACTTGTTTATTGGTGTTTACATTGTGAGTCCCACTTCAAAACAGGACCTTAACATAATTCATCCTGTAGTATATAATTCCATCTGTAAGTTGTTCCTTATAGCAAGTGCAGTGAGGCGGCGCGAAGCGCCACTTGCGTAGCGAGCTCAATAGACTAATGTGTACGAACGGAGGAAATTCGGGTTGAAATTTGCACATTGTTCCAAGAAATTTTTATCTCACCACGTGAAAAAATTCCAAACTCCCAATAATCCTTTGCGGTGCATAGCAACATAGTGGCTAAAACATAGCAACAACTTACTTGAAAAAATTACAAACAACGATTTAATGCAATCTCAATGCCTCAAAACTATCGTTTGCGTATGAAGTCAACAGGACTTTTTATTTGACGTCATACTTTCATCACTTGAACAGCTCGGGTATTTCCGATTTTGTCGGAAACTTCCGAAAAGTTCGGAATCTCGATCCCGATGCCTGGGAAGTGATTTCATTTCCTTTTTTTTTTATTTTTATTGAACTGAGGATAGGCAGTGCAAGTTAAAGCTGTGTAAAGATTTTTAACAGTAAATAACTGCGCTCTCCCCAATGGTCGCACCGAAAACATATTACTTGTTGATACATGTACATGGGTTAATAACCATTGTTACAATATCAAAATATTGTAATTATATATTTTTCAAAAAATTCAAACAATCATGTAATAATGAAATTTGAAGACCTTTCCCAATGACAGAATGAGATGTTTTAGTATCATACTATACATATAAGTAAAAGATTAACTGTACATTATTCTTTTTTGTAACATATGACAGTAATTTAAAAAAATATATCTCATTTATTTTTTCATTTTCAAAGAAATTTGAATGAGACACTTATTATTTGTAAGCATAATTGGAACTGGATGTATCCCCTATAAAGTCTTAAAATGTGTTGAGACAATATTAGAGGAATACATGAATAGTTCAATTTACAATAAAGAAACCCGACTTATTTATAGAAAAGGAAAAAGTATCCAGAAGCATTTTTAATATGTCTGGATAAAGGAGGCCATGCAATTATCATGATTATTAAGGCAACATGCAATTGACGAACAAATAAAGTACATGTACAAGTTTGAATTAAGAGTCAGGTACCTTGTGGTAAAAATGATAAGGAGTGCCCTGTATTATCAAAAACAATAAAGTGTCTGTGGACATTTTAATTTACTCTCAATGCAGAAATGAGAATTTGAGAAAGGTGTCTAAACCTGATCAGCTGCTGATTGCTTGTTGGTATCCCAATAAATCTTCATATAAAATAATTTGAAATTAGTTCTAGTATTTGTGCATAAATTTATGCTTATTCTTGAAGATTCAAGCCAGCTAGTTCTTATTTTTTTCTCCACATAGAACTTTCTAGAAGTGTGTTTTAATCAAGTTACCACGTACATTGTCATCAATCATCAGTTTCTCAGAAATATGCATAAAATATACAATAAAAAACTATTCAAAACAAATATCTCAGTGATGATCTACAAACTACATAACCTACAGGTCCTACACAAATACAGAATTAACTGAACCTGGAGACTTCACATGTTTAACACAATCACTCCAACAAACATCAATATATTGTCAAACATAGATTCATGAATGAAACAGCTTAAACAGGACAAGCAAACTTTCTAGCATTACCTGATTCCACTTTGCAATCCAAGAAATTTAAGCAGGCGACGGCCAGTTCGCCAAGAACATCTAACTTTACACAGCATAATTTATTTTGTTAACAGCTGACTGCATGATGAAATGAAAACTATGAATAACGAACCCGATCAAAAATTTAGAAAACTGTCAATTTGTGAAAAAGGAACAGAACAGATGGATCCATGATGTGACAAGTCGACAGAAAATGTAAAAAAAAAATCATTATTTATCAAATTTCTTCATAATTATTTTTGATAATTCTAAAGAAAAATAAACTTTACTATATTATTGCAGTTTAAATAACATCGGGTTCGTAATTTGTCTTCTCAAATTATTTTATTTTTTAATAAAAAAAAATTGAATATTGCTCAAATTCAAAATGTTTTAAATTCGTATAAGCAGTACACTGGATAAAAAAATTTCCAAAGAAAATTGTTCGGCAAAGTCCGTAATGTTTATACGTCAAATTCCGGGCACGTGTTTACGTAGCAACGCATGGAAACAGGCGACATTATTGCCATTGGTGACTCGTTGAACGCGCGGTACGGTGAGATCCAATGTTCCTGTAGTAAGAAAAACTAAAGTAAAAGAAATATGGCTTCGGAACTCGAGCTAAATGATGCTCGGGTGGAGTTTATTGCTGACTATGTCATCAAAACCCTCAAAATTAAGCCCGACAAATGGACCAAGATGTACAGTTTGGAGGAGACGAAGCAAATGTACATGGACTTCTTTGAGAAGCAAGATATGCCATGTCTCATAGTTACTGCAACTGCGGCAGGTGGACTCAACACCCAGTTTGAATGGCCAAACAACCCTAAAGCTAAAGCTTGCTACTTTGTCAAGAAGGGAAGAGAAGCAATTACAAAGGATACAAATTTTAGAAATGCCTATCTCTATGGTGACATGTCCTACCAGCCATTGGACCAGCTTTCAGCTTTTGTTGATGAAGTAAGTTTAAAGAGTTCTAATATAATTTTATGTACTTTTATTGATTTTTACTTGAAAACGTATACGTACATTTATTTTATACACCTATGACACTTTAAAAGGTATACTGGTCCTGTACCAGTAGCCGTCTAGTACCAGTTACCGTCTATTACGTCATTTCGCGTGTTTAGAACGCGATTTTTTGAGATTTTTCTTAAAGATCGTCTGCTGCAGACAGAAAGGTAAACATGAGTAACTTACCATACATCAGAGATAATATTATAGTGGTATACATTACAAAAACAGTGTTTCGTCCGAATAATCTTCTTGTTTATGATGTGGGGAAGTGACGTCACAACTTTGAAACTGAGGTTTTGTTCTATTTTTTATCTCAAAGCACCCCTATAAACACGTTATCGTGAACTCAGATGCGATCAGTAACGCGTTTGTTTATTTTATTGTATTTCTTCAACATGATGCGAAAAGACAATTTCTATATTTTTTCTCAATTATGGGAGAGCTGATACTGGAATGATTGCAATTGTCTACCTATGCAGTTTGCACAGAACAAAATTATTTCCTGGATTTTGTGTGTGTATGTGTGTGTTTTTTGTCTCTCAAGTTCTGTTTACATTTAAATTCCTACCAAAATAGCGTTTGTAGCTAGATATCATTAGAAATGACGTAGACGGTAACTGGTACAGTGCATACGGGAAAATGGCATCCTACCCTACCCCTTTTTAACGGTATGAAAACAAAGTTTCATGAGTAGGACTAGCAAAAAAATTATATATTCTGATAGAGCAAGAGTAAAGCTTTATATATGCCAAGTTTTATCTCCAAATTATGTCAAATAGTGAAGCAATGAAAGAAAAACCTCCATTTTTAGACGGCTACTGGTACAGGACCAGTACATGCAGTGTCCTTGAATAAGTTTTTGCTGGCTTTTGTTCAAGTAATGACTCATGGTTTGATTTAGATTTATCTTAAGGATTTTCCAAAAAAGATCAAGGTGATATTTTTTTTAAAATCCTGCCAGACTATTACTAAACAATAATACCGGTAATCAATTAAATATCTACGACAAGACCAAATGTTAGATGTATGCAGGTGCTTGCATAAAAGACTAAGTGGCAGATTAACAAGGTCTTGGCATGGAACATGTTTTAAAAAGTATTAACTGAAGTCAGATTTCTTAAAAACAATGTCAAGATATTTTACAGATCTTGTTAAGGGTTTGAATATTGATTTCTGGATTAATATTGAATCCATTCAGCAGAGATTTACTTTTAAAAAAATTGATATACATGTATATATCTTGTACATATACCTTGTACATTTTCTCAAGTCTGAGTGATTCATCATCTTTACATTTAAACAATAAATGAAAAAAACACAGTCACAATTATAATTTTTCTTTTACTTTATTTCTTAGGTCTTGGTGCCACTTCTTTCCAATGACAGAAACCATGAACAGTGGCCCCATGTTGTCTCCAAGGATGTCACAAGACATGTCCACAATCTGAAGAGTAATGTGTACGTTGTGTCGGGTCAGGCCAAGGGAAAGACCCTCCTCCCTCTTCCTGTCGGGGCCGAGAAAGTGGAACAGGTTGAAGATGACAAGTAAGTTACTGGACCTTTAGTGAAGACAGTAATTAGTAACATTACATATGATATTGAGTTATATATATTCAGTCCAAAAATAATAATGCATGTACATGCAAATGATTGGTCGTCAAACTTGAAATGGGAAAGAAAGACAAAATCAGATAGTAGATTTATATATATTTAAAAATGAGTCTTGGTTTTTTCAGGGACACACTTGACAGAGCACTTATTCATGCCATTGAGTCTGTGATCATTGACTGGACACATCAGATCAGGGATGTCCTGAAAAAGGACTCAGCCCAGCCCCTGCTGGAGGGACACAATCCTACCCCCTTTGTGGAGATTGAATTCTGGAAGAACAAAGCCACCAACTTAGAATGCATTTATGAACAGGTTTGTAAAGTTTGATGTTACTTACCCCATCCCCCTCTCTGAACATACACAAAAATAATGGATTTGCTAAATGATTTTTGATTTGTCATGGTTTTACAAAATTATTTCCATGAATTTTCAGCTCAGGGATCCCAAAGTTAGAAAGATGGCAGAGATTTTAGAGAGAACACAGAGCAGCTATTTCCCCACATTCAAGGACATCTTTAGAGATGTTGTGGCAGGTAATAGCAAATGAAATATCCACAAACTGCTAAATCTTCTATTTTATTAATTAATAATTTTCCATTTTGCACTTTACCAAAAAAAATAAAAACAAAACAAAACAAACAAAACAATTTTTACTTTGATACTAACGCTTCAAGTATATTTTACTTTAAATCTTAGTTTATTATTCAAAATTTGATAGTATTGTGTCTATTAAAAGCTGCATGAAAAATAATTATCTTTGTCAAGTTTACTTGGAACATTGATTTGATAGTAAGGTTTCCCTTTGCTTTAGGTAAATGGTTTTTATGGAGCCAGAGGTGTGATGGGGAACATCCCAGATGCCTACACTTACATCGCCTCCAGTTTCTACCACCTGGTTCTGTACCACAACATGAAGCATCGGATCCGGCTATACGAGTATTACAGGGACCAGTGGACCTACCATGTAAAGGGACTCTGGTATTACCTCCCCAACCAGACCCTCCCCTTTCTCTGCATGATGGGATCTTCCAACTTTGGTAAGGAATCCCTTCCCTCTCTCACCAAGTGAACAAAACGAGTGCTGCAATGGTTTTTGCCTATTTGGATTTTATGATTAAAGTTTATGGCCAAGTTCAGCTCTCTCACTACAATTCAAAAATGATCAATGAAACATGTTTTATCAAGTTATTTGTTAAGGTTAGTCATCCTTTTGGTCATACATGTATATTAAGATCAAGTTAACTTTTTCACTGTATCTCTTCATGAAATATGGTTATTTAATATTGAGTATAATCTATACAAATAAAAAGATGTGTCAGTGTGACATAAAATTTTCGCAAGTAGGTTGTCTTGCTTATTATTCAAAGAAAAGGTTCAGGATTAACAAAATGAATTACAGTCCTGTACTACAGTAAAACTTATTTAGTTCAAAGATGGATATCGCAAATTCATGGATATAGCGAAATTTTTGATACGCAGCTATGTAAATTTTCATTGTATGGAAATACTGTTATAATCACATATTTTCGAGGGGTCACATTTTCGTAGTTTCAGGAAAATACATTGGTTCATGGGGATTTAATTTCGTGGTTGATGAATTGTTCAGCAGTACATGTAATATATGTATAAAATGTATAATATATGTATAAATTTCGTGGGTCTTTTCATACCTCGAAAACCACGAAAATTAAACCCCAACGAAAATTAGTGATTTCACAGTAACAAATTATGGATATAGCAATGTAATAGCATAGGTCCCAGTGACTTCGTCATAACCGAGTTTTACTGTATATGTAGCCATGCACCATTAATTGAACTTCATGTATATGAAGCCATGCACCATTAATTGAACTTCATATACTAATAATTTTTTTCTTTTTAGGATATCGGTCAGTGTACAGAGACCTGGAGGAAAAAAAATAAAAACAAAACAAAACAAACAAAACAATTTTTACTTTGATACTAACCCTGATATCTTTGCAGCTTTAACTGAGGCACAAGACATCAATATTTACCTGAAACCCCTGCGTCATCACTTTGAGGATTATGAGCAGGCAGAATTTGATGAGAGCATCCCCATGCTTGCCCCAATGATGCACACTGTCTGTCTGACCTGGGCCAACTCTGAATATTACAACACACCAGCTCGCATCATTGTTCTTCTCCAGGAAATGTGCAACATGATTATCAACATGGTAGGAACTATTGCTTTTCAAATTATAAGCAATTTCTGCAAACCATCTTGAATGATTAGCTAAAAAAGCAAAGTATATTGTCTTAAAAATATCTTTTAACCCATTACAATCTCTTTCTACATAGGCCAGAAACTTCCTTGATCCATCTGAGATCTTCAAAGGAGAGATTGAAGAGACCATTGAGAAAGTCAGGAAGGCCTGCAATGTCCTTGATGCCTACAAAAACACCTATGAGGACCACAAAGAGAGACTGAAGAGCTACTTCCCAGAGGGAACAGAACCCAGACTATGGGAGTTTGCCCCTAAACTGGTGTTTGCTCGTTTTGACAAGTTCATGGAGCGAGTGAAGACTGTCAGAGTATGTTCAGATTTAAATTTCTTTTTCTCACATGTAATTTTCTCTTTGTAAAAGCTGTTTTTCGCTATTGTTGGATGTTTATATTTATAGGAGTTGATGGAGACTGCTCTTGAGTTTATGAAACTGGAGAAAGTTGAGTTGGGAGGCATCAAAGGAAAACTTCTGAGTCAGCAGGTCGTTCAGCTGCATGAAGAGTTCCAGGAACAGTATGGAGTCTTCACCAACAAAACCTACGATTGTTTGGACCCCAGCAGCAATGTAACATACCTAGTTTATAGAATCTTGGAAATGAGTTTTGTTTTAATTTGAAGAAAGTTGCAAGTAATATAATATAATGTTTCTTTTGATAGGAATTTTTAGATGACTATCAGATGTTTTTGGACAAAATCGGAGACTTTGACAGAAGACTAGCCACTATTATCTGTCAGGGATTTGATGACTGCTCAGGACTAGAATCTGTTTTCAAAGTAGGTATCTAATATATCTAGTGTCCTGTGTAATGATTGATGAAAAAACTTCTATGTATCCGAAAACTATTTGATGGATTTGAAAAAAAAATGTTTTCCTTCTTATATTGCAGCTGTTGGACATTATGGGTTCCTTGCTTGAAAGAGATCTGATCAAGAAAGACTTTGATGAGAAATATCCTCTCATTGTAAAATTGATGGATATAGAATTAGACACAGCCAAATTTATTTATGATGAACAAATGGCTCGCAAGAAAGAGTCGGGTAAAGCATCTCTTCACAAGAACATGCCCAAAGTGTCTGGCAGTTTGAGATGGGCTCAAGAACTCCGAGAAAGGATTTCAGCCTCAATGGGGAACTTCAAGGCATTGGAACACAGGTAATGAATTGAGCAGACTCCAAGATATCTCACTGATGTCAGTATTTTGTTTTGAAGAACTTTGATAAGTGTTGAACAGAATTTCAAGAAATATTTTTGTTTTTTCACAGGTGCATGGAAGAAGAAGCAGCCAAGTTGGTATTTGTCAAGTATGAAGAAATGTGTAACCTTCTGGGCCAGTAAGTACTTGTACATGGAATTTCATGCTTGTTCTATAGTTATGTAAATGTCTGAACAGTATAATGTTTTGCATATGAGATAGATGACAATAATAATTTGGCATGTCTTTACAGGTGGGATGAAGAAATTTACAAAGAATGGGAAGCCGGTGTAAGTGAAGCTTGTTCCTTCAATCTTAGTCAACCACTGGTTGTAAGAGACGAAGAAACCAAACTTATCAATGTGAACTTTGACCCACAACTGACCGCTGTCTTACGGGAGGTCAAATACCTGGAGACCCGTAACCAGGAAGAGATTCCCGCAAGTGCTGCAGAAATGTACAAAAAGAATGACACACTGTGGAAGTACCTGACAAACTTAGATCTCACCGTCCATCTGTACAACAAAGTCAGGAACACTATCCTGGAGGTCGAGTTCCCACTCATTGAAGGTCAGCTACAGGACATTGATGTCCAGTTAGAGCAGGCCGAGAAATCACTCAACTGGGAAAGCCAGGGAGTGTGGGATTATATCGAGAAAACGAGAGACCAAGTGATTGACCTTGAAAAGCGTGTTCAACAGGCCAAGGACAATGTTGAGGAGATTAAGATGCTGATGGCGACGTGGAGTAAACAGCCTCTGTTTGAGAGGGACTCAACTGGGAAAGCCAGGGAGTGTGGGATTATATCGAGAAAACGAGAGACCAAGTGATTGACCTTGAAAAGCGTGTTCAACAGGCCAAGGACAATGTCGAGGAGATTAAGATGCTGATGGCGACGTGGAGTAAACAGCCTCTGTTTGAGAGGAAGGAGGACAAACACGACACTCTACTGAATCTGGACGACAGGAAAGAACGACTCGCCAAACGATACGAAGATATAAAAAATATCGGCCAAAAAATCCATGCACTCTTACAAGTAAGACAGAGTTTATAATATCTTGTACATTTGATTTTTGCTTTTTGTTTCAGAGAATGTTAAAATCTTAATGACAATGAGTAAGTTATTGAAATTTCTATTTTGTAGAAAAATTTGGAGTTATTCAAAGCCGATGGAAACACAGACACCTGGAAGGCCTATGTAGACTATGTAGATGAAATGATTGTAGATGGATTCTTCAACACAATTCACTGCAGTCTTAAATTCTTATTAGATCAAACAGACAGTAAAAATAACCCCACACCATTGTTTGAAGCACAACTTGAGCTACAGGTCCCAGAAATGGTGTTCATTCCTTCATTAGATTATGGAGTGGCAGATGGATTCTATGATTTAGTGGACGGACTAGTCGGTGACATTTACAAACAGGCCTCTCTGATTGGACGATTGGCTGCACACAGTGGTCAAGAACACTACCAGCCAGACGCTGAGGATATGGAGGAGTTATCAGAAATGAGACAAGAATTAATGGAGAGGATACAGAACATTATGAACAAAGCGTGTGAGTACAGGAACACGTTCGATAATTACTCGTATCTGTGGGTGGACGACAGGAACGAGTTTATGAGGCAGTTCCTGCTTTACAACCACGTCCTCACAACTGAGGAGATCGAGGCTCACGCCGAGGACGGGGTACCAGAATGTCCTCCTACCCTCAATCAGTTCAAAGAACAGGTACTTACAAGTCTAATACATACCAGCCATATGATCCATCTCTGACTGGATTCCCATTCAGAATATTTGATATGATTTTTCCTGTTCTTCTTTCAGATTAACACCTATGAGAAAATTTATGAGGATGCAGAAAAAGTGGAGCCTACCATGATCTTTGAGAACTGGTTCAGAGTGAACTCCAAGCCATTTAAACAGGCTTTACTGAACACCATCAAACGCTGGAGTTTCATGTTCAAACAGCATCTGATCGACCATGTTACAAACAGGTACAATTTACTTCCTAAATCAAACTTTACAATGAGCCATTTCTAGAGTTATGGTCTAAAAATTTGATAATGAAAAATGTAATGCACAAATACTTATTTTTGCTGACAGTCATTCTGGTCTTTGACCTGAAGATCATGTTAACAATTACAGTGATGTTGAGTTGTTGTGTACTTTAGTCTGAAGGAGCTGGCGGAGTTTATAAAGACAACAGACACTGGCCTGATGAAGCCCGTGGAGGAGGGAGACTACAATGGTTTGGTCGAGTGTATGGGTTATTTGTTTGCCGTCAAGGATAGACAAGCCACCACCGATGAAATGTTTGAACCACTCAAACAGACCATAGAACTGTTGAAGACGTACGAACAAGAACTCCCAGAGGAGGTTCACCAACAACTTCAGGTAAACAGAGAATCTAGGTGGAGAAGAAATCTGGAGTTCTTAAAGATAGCAGTTGAATAATTTATAAGTGGAGAAAAGAAATTGGGAGTTCTTGAAGATAGCAGTTGAATATATTTTTTTTGAATGTCAGGTACTAAAATTCTTGAAATTTGCATCAACAGGAATTACCAGAGCAGTGGAACAATACAAAGAAGATAGCCATCACAGTCAAGCAACAAGTTGCTCCATTACAAGCAAATGAGGTAGCTAACATCAGGAGGAAGACAGCGTCCTTTGATGTTTCTCAACACAAGTTCAGGGAGAAGTTCCGCTCCATTCCTCCATTCAGATATGACTGTGATAAGCCATATGTACATCTCGACAAGGTAGAGTTTTCCTTGCTAAAACAGATCTTTGTGATAAGTGATAAATATCTGTAAATCTTACATGAATTACTTCATCAGTATTGTCACAAAATAATATTTATTGTTAAAATAAACAAAATTGTCTTATAGTACCATGAAGAAATCGCAGCCATGGAGAAAGATATGGTAGAACTGATGGACTCTGCAGGTCTTTTTGAAGTCAACATTCCAGACTTTAAACAGCTCAAACAGTGCAGAAAGGAGATAAAACTGCTGAAAACCCTGTGGGACTACATCATCATGGTCCAGAGCAGCATTGACGACTGGAAGACCACCTTCTGGAAGGAGATCAATGTCGAGCAGATGGACATGGACTGTAAGAAGTTTGCTAAGGACATCCGAGGCCTGGACAAGGAAATGAGGGCCTGGGACTCCTATCTGGGTCTGGAGAACACGGTCAAGAACATGCTGACCTCCCTCAGGGCCGTCAGTGAGCTACAGAACCCAGCTATCAGGGACCGCCATTGGCAGCAACTTATGGTGGCCACAAAGGTATGTTTAATTTGATCAAGAACAAAAGCATTGTTATAATGTAAGATGATTTCTTGTACAATTTTTTTCTCTGCTGCTATTTCTGTGATAATTCATTGAGTGTTATTTTCTTTAAGGTGCGCTTTGTTATGGATGAGAATACCACCTTGGCTGATCTGTTGTCTCTTAACCTTCACAACTTTGAGGATGATGTGCGAGGCATTGTGGACAAGGCCGTCAAGGAAATGAGCATGGAGAAGGTTCTTAAGGAGTTGGATACCACCTGGACCACCATGGAGTTTGAACATGAGCCACATCCCAGAACAAAGGTCACGATGTTGAAGACAAGTGAAGAGTTGATTGAAACTCTTGAGGATAACCAGGTACATTAGCATTGAATTAAAGAAGATTTTACCTTGTAACAAACAAATGTTTTAAGTCAAATTACTGTAAACCAACTATTATTCACAATGACTTTATTTACCGAGGGTAAACTAGTTCGCAACAATTGATTTTCGCAATCAAGCCTTTTTTGATCAGTTGTTATAAACAAAGAGACCTTAAGGATCGGTTTGCAGCGAGAAATATTTGCAATGACTAGGCTCTCGTGAAACCTGTGAAAATTTCTCGCACATGAATAAACAATTGTTTACAGTATCTATGCAATGCTTACAATAACTTTGATAATGTTTTCCAACAGGTCCAACTACAAAACATGCTGTCTTCCAAGTACATTGCCCATTTCTTGCAAGAAGTTTCCACCTGGCAGAAGAAGCTGTCCACCGCTGACCAGGTCATCACCATCTGGATGGAGGTGCAGAGGACATGGTCTCATTTGGAGAGTATCTTCATTGGATCAGAAGATATCAGAAACCAGCTGCCAGAAGACTCAAAGAGATTCGATGGCATTGACACTGATTTCAAGGTAGGTAGACTCAGATTTTCAGGCTTGTTAAGCTTTAAGTACTGTTTGTTAAATATTTTCAAGTTTTTTGCTGGCATATTATTTTATGTCTTGTGACTTTTTACCATCAGGAACTGGTATCAGAAATTGAGAAGTACAAGAATGTTGTGGAAGCTACAAACCAGCCAAATCTCTATGAGCGCTTGGAAAGTCTGCAGGACAATTTAACCTTGTGTGAAAAGGCTCTGGCTGAATACTTGGAGACCAAACGTCTGGCCTTCCCAAGATTTTACTTCGTGTCGTCTGCAGATCTGCTTGACATCTTGTCTAATGGCAACAACCCAACAGCTGTATGTACAATTACCTCCTTTAATTTTCTTCTTATATGAAATCTTGATACTACCTTTCTTTGCTCGAGCAGTTTTGACTGGACAAATACTCTAACCCTGTTGTTTGATTTCAGGTGTCCCGTCACTTGACTAAGCTGTTTGACAGCATGGCCAAGCTGAAGTTCACACAGGATGATAAGGGTAATGACACTAAGATTGCTACAGCTATGTACAGTAAGGATGGAGAAATGGTTGACCTGGACAAACCATGTGACTTGGCTGGACAGGTAGGATTTAAAGAAAAAAAGTCTTTCCATGATATCTATTTTAAAAAGTAAAATATGTTTAACAGAAAATTTTAATATAATTTTCAAATTAAATATTCTTAACTTGTAGGTAGAACACTGGCTCAACAACCTGCTGGGTGCCATGAGGAGTACTGTGAGGCATGAGATGACGGAGGCTGTAGCCACGTATGAAGAGAAGCCAAGAGACCAGTGGCTGTTTGACTTCCCTGCCCAGGTGGCACTGTGTGGCACCCAGATCTGGTGGACAACAGAAGTCAACATTGCATTTGGCAGACTAGAGGAGGGTTATGAAAATGCTCTGAAGGACTACAACAAGAAACAGATTCAGCAGCTGAACAACCTGATTACCCTGCTGCTGGGTAAACTGTCGTCTGGAGACCGACAGAAGATCATGACTATCTGTACCATTGATGTGCACGCTCGAGACGTGGTTGGCAAACTGATCACCACCAAGGTAGACAACTCTCAGGCCTTTGCCTGGCTGTCCCAGCTCAGACACAGGTGGGACGACAATGAGAAGGACTGCTTCGCCAACATCTGTGATGCTCAGTTCCGTTACTCTCACGAGTACCTGGGTAACACTCCTCGTCTGGTCATTACTCCTCTCACTGACAGGTGCATATCTCGCTATATAGTTGTCAATAGTTCTGACTGTTATTTCTAAACTGAAAGCATGCTTTGCTTGGAAAAAAAAATTTTAGGGGATAACATCCCACACAGTGATTGTGTTAAAAAAGAAATAAAGAGAAACATTTTTGAGGAAAATATTTTGAGAGTGGTCCATATGATTAACAAATGACATGATAGTGAAATATTTTTTTATTTGTGTTTTCTAGGTGTTACATCACACTGACACAGTCCCTTCACTTGATCATGAGTGGTGCACCAGCCGGCCCTGCTGGAACTGGTAAAACCGAGACCACCAAGGATCTGGGACGTGCCCTAGGTATCATGGTGTACGTGTTCAACTGCTCCGAGCAGATGGACTACAAATCCATTGGTAACATCTACAAAGGACTGGCTCAGTCGGGAGCCTGGGGTTGCTTTGATGAGTTTAACCGTATTGCAGTAGAGGTGTTGTCTGTGGTGGCCGTCCAGGTCAAGTGTATTCAGGACGCCATCAAGGAGAAGAAGAAGATATTCAACTTCCTTGGAGAAACTATCAAGCTGGTCCCCACAGTAGGTCTCTTCATTACAATGAACCCTGGTTACGCTGGACGTACTGAGTTGCCAGAAAACCTTAAGGCTCTCTTCAGGTAAACAGAACAGAAAATTGTTTTACATTAAAAGTAACAACAATAAATAAATAAGAATCTTTGTTAATGCACATTTCTGCATCTTGATTGTCTTTAATTCTCAATGACATCTTTGTTTTCAGACCATGTGCTATGGTGGTGCCAGATTTTGAGCTGATTTGTGAAATCATGTTGGTGGCTGAGGGCTTCTTGGAAGCCAGGCTGCTGGCCAGAAAGTTCATCACCCTGTACAGTCTGTGTAAGGAACTGCTCTCCAAACAGGTTAGTTTATATAATGAAGGAACCAAAAGCTTTCTGTTTGAAAAAAATTCTTATGATCAATATGGTTGATGTGAATTTTGCCTTGCTTTGTAGGATCACTACGATTGGGGTCTGAGAGCCATTAAGTCTGTGTTGGTAGTAGCAGGTGCCCTCAAGAGAGGTGACCCGGACCGTCCAGAGGACCAGGTCAGATTCTGTTACGAATTTCTCATTTAACAGCTTGCCATTCAGTCCTGTTTTACATTACTCAGTAACACTCTTTGTCCTCTTTAGGTATTGATGAGAGCTCTGAGAGATTTCAACATCCCCAAGATTGTTATTGATGACTTGCCCATCTTCATGGGTCTGATCTCGTACTCTTGTCTTGAATATAAAATATCATTTAGTTTCTTTCAAGAAATCTAAATATTATGATTTTTTTGTGGTTAATGATTTGAAATTTTTTCTTAAAATTATGTTATGACATTTGGACTGATAAATAAAATTAAAATTTTCATTATGGAAGACTTACCGCCAGCAGCTCCACCTCCTCTAAGAAGCGACCAGATACAGAAATCAGGGCATCCTCGGGCCACTCGTGGAACCAGTCAATACTGGTACAGTTTGTAACAGCCGGGAACTTCCTGCTTCTGACACGAAGGGTGGATCCAACAGGGGAGAAGCAAAGAACAACCTGTTGTAAAGAAATATCAATAATAAGGGGGGTTCAGTGAAAAGCTGGAAAAATAATTTATCTTCAATATTGTAATGAAATATGTAATTTATGGTAAATTTATAGTATGAAGACGAGTAGGAACTTGTAGAAATCAGAAATGAAAAAGGCCGACTTTAACGCCTCTCACCTTCAGCGTCCTGCGGACTTTGTCAATGAAGAACCTCCAGCAGTTCTCTCTGCTGTCCTCCATACCCAGACCTTTCACCTCGTTACGAGTTCCGTTGATGATGTTCTCAATTTCATCATCTGGGAAGAGATCTGGGATTTCTCCAGAAGCCAGTAAATCGTTAATCAGGACCAGGAACTTCTCGTCAGCAACCTGGGCATCCGTCATCAAAAACATCATGCCCATATTTTTCAGACCAGTCTTGATGTACAGCTGAGAAATGTCTAATTTCAGATCAGCGATAGAGTAACCTTTCCTGAGGGTGATCTGGAACACCTCCAAACTGCTGATGGAAGCAGCCAATCGAGACAAGCTCTGTTTACCAGAACCTCCCACACCGATCAGTAGAGCGTTACCTCGTGGGGATTCAAGGATACGGTTGATTCGGCACACATGCATCATAGCATCCTCAAACAGCACTAAGTTCATGACAGCATTCAGTTCATTGTAATTGTCTAGTGCTTCCACTAAGATCTTGTTTAACTCTGGCCATCCTTCCACGGTATTGTATTTGGGATCGCCAACTCCCTGGGCAAAGTGGCAGTACAGCAGTGGGCGCTTGAAGACAATTGATTCATCCAGATCCTGAGAAAGAAAAGTCAAAGATTTAGTTTCTCTTCTTTGGGTTTAAAATCTAAACTTTAACATAATTTGAGTTAAAATAAGTATTTTAGTGGAGTTACCTCAAAGGACTTCTTGAATACATCCTTGACCATTTTGTCAAATGTCTCCATGTCTTTTTCGTCAGTGAGTTTGTCTCTGTACACTCTCTCGGCTTCGTGTAACCACAGTCGAGTCAACTCTACTGGACTTTTGGCACACTCTGGCAGAGCAAACAGCAGACCCTGATATCAAGAAGAAATTATTAGCAAGTGCTTAAAAAACTATCTAAAGTTTTACCTAAATATTACAAAATCAAGATATTCAATATAAAGTTGGAAATTCCAATCTCTGCTTATTTCATAGAAATCAAAGAAGATGGATGTCAGAGTAATTGGAATGATACCTGGAAAATGTTGGACATATCTCGGAGATTGAAGATGTAGTGGAATTTGATGGCAGTGGGCAGGAAAGTGGATGCCATTTTGGACTGGAGAGCCAGGGCTCCCGCAATGAGGGTTGGACAGAATTTCTGGACAGCCTGGGCAAAGCCATTCATGGCTAAATGCTGCTGCAGAATGCTGGTGTAAATGGTGGCCAGGGCCTCATTGTTGGGGAAGTTAATGGAGAACACACAGAAGTGACGCTGCAAGAAAAATAGATGTCTTCTGAATGATAGAAGTAAAATAGTTGAAAGAAAACATTTTGCCTACCTTTGGCTAAAAAATATAAACTACCTCAATCATAAATTGGTGCTATTAACATACTAGCAACTAAATCTGAATATAAATCTCACTAGAACAAATACAAAATAATGTACAAATATCCTGCTGATATACATTGTAATTGCAAGGAATCCAGCTAGTTAAGTAAGTTGCTGTAAAACTTTGACACTGACTGACCTGTAACCTGGAGTCAATGGTGAAGCTACCAGCGGTGGGGTTCATGCAGGCCACATACTGTGTGTTGTGGATCTCCTTCAAGGTCAGCTTGTTCCTGTCGTACCAATGGCTGTGATCAATGTGTTGTCTGATCAAGGTGTGGGGCTGCACAGTGAAGTACTTGTCAACCTAGAAAAAAAAAACATCATAGTTTTAGACCTTCTGAAGAAAACAAAGTTGTAAATTCAGGCTTTTTTTTTTTTAATTCACATTCAATGACTCCCATTTCAAATTGCAAGTCGTTCTAGTAAAGAACAGTATATAAGGATGCTTTAGGGACAATCGCTCAAAATGATTTGCAAAGAGGAAATGCTAACTATTGATAGGTTTCATACCTCTGGCATGTTCATGTCATCGAAATTCACATTCAATGACTCCCATTTCAAATTGCAAGTCGTTCTAGTAAAGAACAGTATATAAGGATGCTTTAGGGACAATCGCTCAAAATGATTTGCAAAGAGGAAATGCTAACTATTGATAGGTTTCATACCTCTGGCATGTTCATGTCATCCACAAAGTAGATCAGACGTCTGGTACCAGGAGGTCCAAAGTTACGTCCAGCTTTCTTCTCCAGTGGTTTCTCCAGGGTTCTCTGTAACATCTCGGATGTGGTGTAGAAGTTGAAGGGGATGTTAGCCACCATGAAGTCCTCAGACAGACCATTCATCTTGTCTCCCATGAGTACGGTCTTTCCTGTACCAGCATTACCCACCAACATGACTGGGCGACGCTTGTCAACCAACATGTCCAGGAAATACTTCACTCTTGTTGTCTCAGAGGTGTGCACCAAAGCAGCCTGCCAACAAAATGGACTTATCATCAAAAAATTCTGACCTAGAATAACCTTTCACAGAATAGACTTTGATTTCATTACAGATGCGCTGATATTACGAAACAAGAAGTGTATCTTTAGCAACTAAGACGTTAATTGAGCATTGAACAAGAGTCGTCTATCAAACCTGTAGAGGAAGCTCAGGGTCCAGTTCAAATTTGGGCACCAGTTTAGTCCAGGGCTCAAACTTCTTGGTTTCAGGGTCAATGTAGTAATCAAACACAGTTCCAGTGGTTGGGAACTTCACTGTCTTAAACTCAGTGGTCCACCATTTAGTGAATTCTACTCTGTAATCTACCAGCTGAAAATACAAAATGAAATGGTCTTAAATTTCATTTCTCAGAGAAAAATCAGCCCTTTTTCGAAAGTAAATCACACAGTTTCCTTCAAACTTTTTACCCACGGATAAGTTTATTTTTCCTGATTTCAGAATTCAATGTGGGGAAAAAAAATGTTGTTTGAATGCTACAAACCTGATCCTGGAAAGTGACACCACCAAAAGCCCAGACAATAGCGAAGACAAAGTACAGCTCATACAACTCCTTGGCGCAGTCTGGGGGTGTGTTCTCTGGGGTCAGCAGACACTCTAGGAGGTAACACAACATCTGGATGTGGCTGTTGTCTGCTACTGGTGTGATCTTCTTAAACCGAGTTCGCATTGTCTCCAGACACATTGGGACATACTTGTCAAACAGGATGGTTAGATTGGCTCTCTCTGACTGGACTTCACGCTTGTCAATCCAACTCTGGGTGTATCTGAAACAATCGGATTAACTCATGTGATGATCTTCAGTACATAGTACATGAATACCAAGTTAAATTTGCAATCTGACCTCAAAATAAAAGTTGTCCTAAATGCCTCCTTGTCAATAAAGAGAATGATAGTTTTGATGGACTTTGTGGTAACTACCAAATGATGAATACAGATAAAATAAGTTAATGTCTTACGGGATCCATCCCAGATCCTGAGGGTTGATGAACAAGATTCCGGCCCTAGACACTGTAGCTGGGGTGGCTGTCCTCAGATGACTGATCTCAAAGAGCAGTCTCATGGAGGGAGTGAGGGGAATTCTCTCGTTACTGGCCAGTGTCAGCACCTTGTTGTCATCCATGACAGTATTAAGAGACTCAATCCACATAGGATCAATGTCTCCGTCCAACACGATCCACTTAGGGCCATCACCAGACATGTTAGCCAAGTCACGCATAATCACAGAAAACAGACCTGTAACCAACAAAGCAAATATTTAGTAGGGGGGGGAATGATCAGATGAACTTCTGAAATTTAATACCCAATGCTATTTGATACTTAATTTTGTGAATTTTTGTTTTAGCCTGACATGAGAGGCTCGATTGCCACGTTTATGTCCTATGTCCACAAATCTGTGAATGAGATGAGTAAAGCCTACCTCAGCAATGAGAGGAGGTACAACTACACCACCCCAAAGAGTTTCCTGGAACAGATCAAACTGTACCAGAATCTACTGAACAAGAACAACACTGATCTACAGGCCAAGATTGTCCGTCTGGAGAACGGTCTGGAAAAACTCCGCAGCACTGCCACTCAGGTCAGTATTAATAAAAAACATGGAGAAATTAAAAGAAAAAATTGCTTGAGAGGAAATTGAAACTTAAAAAAAGATATATACTAATAAATGTTGTTCCTTAATCTTCCCAGGTAGATGATTTGAAATCTAAGCTGGCCTCACAAGAGGTAGAGCTGGCCCAGAAGAATGAGGATGCCAACAAACTGATCGCCATCGTCGGAGCTGAAACAGAGAAGGTGTCTAAAGAGAAAGCTATCGCTGATGAAGAGGAGAAGAAAGTGGCCCAGATTAACATTGAAGTCACCAAGAAGCAGGTTGACTGTGAGAGAGATCTGGCCAAGGCTGAGCCTGCTTTAGAGGCTGCCAAGGAAGCCTTGAACACATTGAATAAGGTAAGGCAGGCGAATATAAAGCGCCAGTAAACAAGATAACAATAAGGTCTCACAGATCATGCATCTTATCAAATTTTATAATGGAAACATACATTTTGTGTTCTAGGGCAACTTGACTGAGTTGAAGTCCTTTGGTTCCCCACCTCCCGCTGTAATCAATGTGGCGTCTGCTTGTATGTGTCTACTGGCGCCCGGAGGAAAAGTCCCCAAAGACAAGAGCTGGAAGGCTGCCAAGAGCTCTATCATGGGAAAGGTAAGACCAACCAGTTTGTTGTTTTGGTCACATCTCTCTAAAAATAATATTCAAATACCCTAAGGGAAGTAAGATTTTACTATGGTTTGTTTTCTGTGACAGATTGATTTGTTTTTGGACAATCTCATCAACTACGACAAAGACAACATCCATGATAACTGTTTGAAGGCAGTACAGCCATACCTGGATGATCCTGAGTTTGACCCCGACTTCATCCGAGCTAAATCATTGGCTGCTGCCGGTCTCTGCTCCTGGGTCATCAACATCGTCATCTACTATAGGGTATACTGTGAGGTCGAACCCAAGAGAATTGCCCTTGCTCAGGCCAATGCTGAACTTGCAGCTGCTCAGGAGAAACTGCGTATTATCACCAACAAGATTCAGAGTCTGGAAGCAGATCTGGCAAAATTGACAGCAGAGTTTGAAAAAGCAACCAATGAGAAGCTTCGCTGTCAACAGGAGGCTGAAATGACAGCCAAGACTATTGAGCTGGCCAACAGACTGGTGGGTGGACTGGCCTCTGAGAATGTCAGGTGGGCCGATTCCATTAAAAGCTTCAGAGAACAAGAAAAGACACTGCCTGGCGATGTGTTGCTGATCACAGCTTTTGTGTCTTATGTGGGCTGCTTTACAAAACAATACAGATTGGACTTGATGGATAAGCACTGGTTGCCATTTTTGAAGGGCATGAAAATCCCCATCCCAGTGTCTGAAGGCTTGGATCCTCTGACTCTGTTAACAGATGATGCCCAGATTGCCTCATGGAATAATGAAGGTTTGCCTAGTGACAGAATGTCTACAGAAAATGCCACCATTCTGACAAACTGTGAGAGATGGCCACTGATGATTGATCCTCAGCTACAGGGTATTAAATGGATTAAGACCAAATACGGAGCAGACCTTAAAATTCTTCGTCTCGGACAGAAAGGATATTTAGATGCTCTGGAGAGAGCTCTGTCCTCAGGAGATGTTGTGCTGCTGGAGAACATTGAAGAATCAGTGGACCCTGTGCTTGACCCTCTTATTGGACGTAACACAATCAAGAAAGGTCGCGCCATCAAGATTGGTGACAAAGAGGTGGAATACCATCCAGACTTCAAACTCATCCTCCAGACAAAGCTGGCCAATCCCCATTACCAGCCTGAGATGCAGGCTCAGACCACCCTGATCAACTTCACTGTAACCAGGGATGGATTAGAGGATCAGCTTCTGGCTGCTGTGGTCAGAAAAGAGAGACCCGATCTGGAGAAACTAAAGGCAGATCTCACAAGACAACAGAATGAATTCAAGATCACCTTGAAGAAGCTTGAGGACAATTTGCTGGCACGTCTGTCGTCTGCTGAGGGTAACTTCCTTGGAGACTATGCCCTGGTAGAAAACCTGGAAACTACCAAGAGAACTGCTGCAGAAATTGAAGTGAAGGCCAAAGAAGCCAAGAAGACAGAAGCTGAGATTAATTTAGCTCGTGAGAGCTACCGTCCTGCTGCGGCCAGAGCCTCCCTCCTCTATTTCATCCTTAATGACCTGCACAAGATCCATCCCATGTACCAATTCTCTCTCAAGGTCAGTACAGCAAGAATAAATAGTCTTGTGAATACACTTTGATTGATATTTCTACACACAATATTAAAAAGGGAATTCTAATCATATTTTGTGATTTTTACAGGCATTCAGCGTTGTATTTGAGAAGGCCATTGACCGTGCCGAGCCTGCCGAGGAAGTGAAACAGAGAGTGATAAACCTGATTGACTGCATCACCTACTCCGTGTTTACATACACAGCTAGAGGACTGTTTGAGAGAGACAAGATTATCTTCACCTCCCAGATGACCTTCCTCGTAAGTTAACTTCATACAACACAACTCAAAACAAAAGATTACAATGACATGAGGTACAGGAAAGTCACTTTTGCGTTTTATGTTGTAGATCCTGATGGCAGCTAATGACATTAACCCTGTTGAGTTGGACTTCCTTCTGCGTTTCCCAGCCGTACCCAATGTAACCAGTCCAGTTGATTTCCTGAGTAACAACAGCTGGGGAGGTATCAAGGTAATTACTGAACAAAAAATGTCTTCAAAGATTTTTAGTTTATTTTACACCTTATATGAAAGATCATGTTAGTTCTATCATTTGGATCCTCCTCCTTCTTTTGTTTGTAAATCTTTTTTGCTCCTTTGAGGGCCCGAATTGGATTAATAAAATCTTGTATCTTATATGGTTCCAAATGCATATTCCAGCCCTTTATACATATAAATAATAAGTTTCTCTAAATATTTAGGCCATGGCTAACATGGAAGAATTCAGGAACTTGGACAGAGACATTGAAGGCTCTGCCAAACGTTGGAAGAAGTTTGTGGAGAGTGAATGTCCAGAAAAAGAGAAGTTTCCCCAGGAATGGAAGAACAAAACCTCCCTACAGAAGTTGTGTATGATGAGAGCTCTGAGACCTGACAGAATGACCTACGCTGTCACGTAAGTTCTGGATACAATGTCTTAAAATTCATTCTAACAGTACTCTGAATACCTCTGAATAGTTTAAGAGAATCTCTTAAAACACATGAAAATGGGTTTTTAATTCAACCCCAGATTTTAAGGTGCATTGACTTGGCTTTATTTTTTCCTATAGTAATTATGTAGAAGAAAAACTAGGAACCAAGTATGTTGAGGGCCGTGCTATGGAATTTGCCAAGTCCTACGAGGAATCCGGACCTGCCACTCCCATGTTCTTCATCCTGTCCCCAGGAGTGGACCCCTTAAAGGATGTGGAGGCATTGGGTAGAACTCTAGGCTTCACAGATGACAAGAGCAACTTCCACAACATTTCACTGGGTCAAGGTCAAGAGGTCGTTGCTGAGGCTGCCATGGATCTCTCAGCCAAGGAGGGTCACTGGGTCGTCTTGCAGGTATGACATAACTTGGTATTTTTTTAATTAAAAAAAGAACTATTTTTCTATGTTGATTTTTGTGAATTTTCTTATAAGAATTGATGAATCCTCTCCTTTTCCCCTATAGAATGTCCACTTGGTGGCAAAATGGCTGGCAACCTTAGAAAAGAAGTTGGAGCAGTACAGCACAGAGAGCCACGAGGCGTACCGTGTATACATCAGTGCTGAACCGGCAGGCACACCAGAGTCCCACATCATCCCTCAGGGTATCCTGGAAGCAGCCATCAAAATTACAAATGAACCTCCAACTGGCATGTTTGCCAACCTGCACAAGGCCCTGGATAACTTCAACCAGGTAAAACACAAATTTGTAAAAATGCAAGGTGCTTGTTTACCTTAAGGGTTTACCAAGGTTTTTTGCCAGAAATTGGAAACATTTTTAAAATGAAGTTTTCCCTTTAAAGAGATGAGTATTTTTTTTTCAATTTACATATAATAATCTATTTCGGTACAAATTTCAGGACACACTTGAGATGTGTGCCAGAGAGACAGAATTTAAATCCATTCTGTTTGCCATCTGCTACTTCCATGCTGTGGTCTGTGAAAGGAGGAAGTTCGGAGCTCAGGGCTGGAACCGTGTGTACCCGTACAACACTGGAGATCTGAGGATCAGTGCTATGGTCCTGTATAATTACCTGGAGGCCAACGCCAAGGTGCCCTGGGAGGATCTGAGGTACCTGTTTGGAGAGATTATGTACGGCGGTCACATCACAGACGACTGGGACAGGAGGCTCTGCAAGACCTACCTAGAAGTCTACCTTCACGCAGACATGGTAACCAACCTTCTCCAATTGATTTGGAATTTTTTATCAACTTCTGCCAGTCAGCAGTAAAATTTTAGATTTTTTACAACAACTGGTACCAAAAGAAAAACACCCCATTTAAGAGCTTGATATAAATGTAAAAATATTGCAATTGTAATTGTGTGCTCTTTGTTTCAGCTGGATGGTGAATTGTACCTTGCTCCTGGCTTCCCTGTTCCTCCTAACTCTGACTACAAAGGCTACCACAACTTTATTGATGAGTGCCTGCCACCTGAGAGTCCCTACCTATATGGTCTCCACCCTAATGCTGAAATCGAGTTCCTGACCACCACATCAGAGAACCTGTTTAAGACGGTGTTGGAAATGCAGCCTAGAGATTCTGGGGCATCTGCTGGGGCTGGAGTCAGTAGGGAAGAAAAGGTCAGTAACTGGTCATTTTCTTTACATGACCAAGGATCAACACATTTTTAAAATTTGATCGAACATGTATTTCCGTATTAAGTTGATAGCGTTGATGGCAAGAATTTTTCTTGTCCGTTCCTTTTCTGATGATTTTGAAGTTATATTTTGTTTGTATTGAATACAGATCAAGGGCATCTTGGATGAAATTGTGGAGAAATTGCCAGAAGAATTCAACATGATAGAGGTCATGGCTAAAGTGCCACCAGAGGATAGAACTCCATATGTACTGGTAGCCTTCCAGGAATGTGAGCGTATGAACATGCTGACCAGTGAGATCAGAAGATCACTGAAGGAACTGGACCTAGGATTAAAGGTTAGGGTCATTTTACAGTCATAGCCATGTATTGTATAATTATTAGATCAAATTCAAGCTCAGAATGAACAAAAATGAAGTTTTCTAATACTCTTGTCATTAATCAACAGGGTGAATTGACAATCACATCTGACATGGAGGACCTTGGTAATTCGCTCTACATGGACACCATTCCTGAGAGCTGGAACAAGAAGGCCTATCCATCTCTGTTTGGATTGACAGCTTGGTATGCTGATCTTCTACTGAGAGTGAAGGAGCTGGAGACCTGGTCCTCTGACTTCCAGCTTCCTGCTGCTGTCTGGCTGGGAGGCTTCTTCAATCCCCAGTCCTTCCTTACCGCCATTATGCAGCAGATGGCCCGTAAGAATGAGTGGCCATTGGATCGCATGTGCTTGCAGTGTGACGTCACCAAGAAGGCCCGAGAGGACATGGCAGGTCCGCCAAGAGAGGGTGCGTACGTCCATGGTCTGTTTATGGAGGGAGCCAGGTGGGACATGCAGACTGGTATGATTGCTGAGGCTCGACTGAAGGAACTGGCACCACCCATGCCGGTCATCTTCATTAGGGCTATCCCAGTGGACAGACAGGACACCAGGAACATCTACGAATGTCCAGTCTACAAGACCAAGACCCGTGGACCCACATTTGTCTGGACCTTCAACCTCAAGAGCAAGGAGAAGCCCAGCAGATGGATCCTGGGAGGTGTGGCTCTTCTGCTACAGGTGTAAAACAAACTCTGGACTTAACAGTCACTTTGTGACAGTATTCTGTTACTATACAGGACACATCAAAAATGAATTTGTTAACAGCAAAATTTTTATTCTTACTTTGTGTGAACATTGAATTATTTAAAAGAAACCAGTGCTCAGTATTTTGATGAATTATTGATAATTCATGTGATAGACTATTAATTTGGTGATATTTGATATCAACATGCCGTCCAAAGTTATACATGTATTTAAAGTATTAATTTATGTTGAGTAAGATTGAATGAGATTTATTGAAAATGTTTTTATTTTATATAATTTAAGTGAATGTTTGTTGAATAAATTGATCACTAATATATTTCCTGCATGTGCTTTTCTTTTCAACATGATTAAAATCAAATCTTTGTTTATATGCTCTATAATTCCAATAGTTGCTCTAAACAATCAGGTCAAGATCATTTATGAAACACCCAAATACGGGTTTTGTCTCAACGAATACCAGAAATATTTAAGCCTGAGTGCCTTTTCAAAGTTCTGGCTAAAGTTATGGTATTTAAAGAGTAGGTCAGATTTCAAGGTCAAGAGGTTAAAATGTTGGTTTTCAAAGAAAGGTCAAAAGAAATATCCAAGTGAAATATAAAAGTTCTACATCTACTATTCAAAGATTATGTGGTCAATGTTAAAAGTTTGGCTTAACTCTCATTATTAGTTCAAAGTCCAAGGTCGATAGGTCAAATATGTTGGTTTTCCAAGGAGAGCCTTGACACAAAAAATATATGTATCAGATTGATATAAAAAAAAAGGACACTATATAATTTCTAATTACTGTATACAGGGTTATTTTCCCACTGTGTTATTTTTGCCCCTTCCCACTTGCAAACAATTTTGCCTCATTTTAAATTCGGCCAGTAACAGTTCTGTTTAAAAAATTAAACTTTACTTTGAATTTGCCCACCCGGGTCTAGGGCAAAAAGAGGCAAAATAAAACGGCGGAAATTTCCCTGTATACAATATCAGTATCTTATAATGCATACATTGGAGGTAATTCCACACTGTTCATCTAATTAGAAGTTATGTAACAAAGTTGCTGCTGCCATTAAATTTTGTATATGTAATTCAGACATGGAGATTTTTCAAGTATCTATTTCGACCATCATTTTTAATGTAGAAAAGTCACTGCAGACCTAAGAAACTATTCAAGGTTGCTTAACTCCTAAGGCATATATCATGTATGTCCAGTATTATTTGTTTGTTGCATTACTTTATGGAGAGAATAACATTTGGCAAGAGAATTTTTACCTTACCCCATAGAATGAACCTTACCCCATAGAATGAATGTAAATAAAATCTTTATAAGTGAATGGCACATGAATAATGCAGTTCAAGGTGCAAACAGATTTAATAAGGGACAAGTTTTTCTTGCCAAGTTTCATTGTTCAGGTTTAATATGCCTTTGATAAAGAAAATCAACCTTACTAGAGCGTAATGATTTTAAGATTCAAGCAAAACCTTTGTTGAGACATTCTGTGGTAACAGGATGGGAAAAAACTATGGCTGGACTAGGAATTGAACCTGGGATCCCCAGTATCACAAGCCAGGCCTGAGTTACCCAGGGGGATATTCACGGCCTAAACCACTACATTCCTCCCTCCTTACATCCATGACTGAATTAACCCTAAAAAACACAACCCAAGTTCTTATTAGCTCCTAGAAGGTCTTTCACCTGCAAATCCAGAATACCAAATTATGTAAAAGGAAAGGAGAATGGCTGGACTGGAAATCCCAACTGAGACCCGGCAAGTGCATCAATAGTCATGTGCTCTACAAACTGGGCTACCAAGAATGAACCATTACACTTCAAGTAATGCATGTCAAATGTTTTTTTCTCTCTATGTATCCTTTGTATAACAATTTTTCTTATCTATCAATAACACAGAATGAACTTCAACGATGAAAATTTATTCAGAAAAAATACAATCTTCACTGAAAATGCATTTTACACAAGGCTTTTAAAAATTTACACATTTTTTAAGTGTCCACTACACTGTCCTCTGGTGTGTCCAGTGCCTGAGCTAAGTCCATCATGTCCACAGTCTCAATGTCCACTGTGGGTTTTTCTCCTTTTTTGGCCTGGTGCCAGTGTTTCTTGTGGCCCTTATTTCCTCCTCTCCCCCTCCCTCTCTGAAATCCTGGGGTTGAGCCATGTCCAAAGCAAATCTGAGATGGCACTCTGTGAATTAAAATAGGATATTCAATTATCAGTTAACATATACTGTTTATAAAAATACATAATTATGAAGAGGAAAATTTTTGGGTAAAAGGAAGAACCAAATGCACAAAAGCAATTTTTAAAAAAAAATTAACGAATCTGCATGTTAATTGAAGGATTTCTTGACCTACTTGTAGCTGAACACTCTCTGGCTGTGTGAGTCTGGCTTTGAGATCTGTACCTCCATACTATCATCACCCTTCTCCCTGTTCAAAACAAGAACAGTAACAAACATTATTAGTAAAATTGGGAAGGGAGGGGGACTGATGATACTTGCCTGTGTATCCATACATTTTCAAAAGATATGTACCTAGTGCTTATACAAGTCACTTTCATTAGGATATCCAAAAAAGAGACTGTATATGCTTACTCTTGATTTAGTTTCTTCTTTCTTTCAAATCTAAAGTTGGAGGGGAATTTATGACACTTGATCACATGATTTTTTCTGTTTTTATGTGTAGAAAACTTTTCTCCACAGGATTCCAACAAACACTGAAACTGTAAAAAATACAAATAAAAAACAAGAGGTCCATGTGCCACAAAGCCAACGCGATACATTTAACAAGAGGCCCAGCGGCCACAGCGCTCACCTGAGCACATCGGGCTTGAATTTAAACCCCCCCCAGGCATTCATCATTTGAACAAACTAGAATTTACACTACCTGAGGATGATTCCATATAAATATCACTAATCATAGCTTTGAAGTACTTGAAAAGAAAATTTTCAAAGGTTTCCCTATATATCCCTATGTAAAACTTGAGTCGGTGATTTTGGCCCCACCCTAGCCCCGAGGTCATGATTTGAACAAATTTGAATCTACACTACCTGAGGATGATTCCACATGAGTTTCATCTTTCCTGGCCCAGTGGTTCTGGAGAAGAAGATTTTTAAAGATTTTTCCTATATATTCCTATGTAAAACTTTGGTGGGCCATTTTGGCCCCACCCTAGCCCCGAGGTCATGATTTGAACAAACTTGAATCTACACTACCTGAGGATGATTCCAAATGAGTTTCAGCTTTCCTGGCCTAGTGGTTCTGGAGAAGAAGATTTTTAAAGATTTTTCCTATATATTCCTATGTAAAACTTGGGTCCGCCATTTTAGCCCCACCCTAGCCCCGGGGGGTCATGATTTGAACAAACTTGAATCTACTCTACCTGAGGATGCTTCCACATGAGTTTCATCTTTCCTAGCCCAGTGGTTCTTAAGAAGAAGATTTTTTAAAAATGCCATTAATTTTTCTCTAATTCATAATTATCTCCCCTTGGAAAAGGGTGTAGCCCTTTATTTGAACAAACTTGAATCCCCTTCACCCAAGGATACTTTGTGCCAAGTTTAATTGAAATTGGCCCAGCGGTTCTTAAGAAGAAGTCGAAAATGTGAAAAGTTTACGACGCTGACAACAACGACAATGACTACAACGACGACAGACAACGGACAAATTTTTCACAGAAAAGCTCACTTGAGCCTTCAGCTCAGGTGAGCTAAAAACAAAATTCCCTCTTTGATTTCATAAATATCAGATATTTAATTCAAGTTGTGAAACAAAATATAGAACTTAAAGAATTATTAAGATGCTTCAAATTCTTCAATATCAACAAAATCATACATGTAATAGTCCTATTTGATTATGATTTATTCCATTTTAGCTCAACTTTAACGCCACTTATATACCATGGCTTGTAATTAGAAAAAATAAAAATCTTAACAAGAAACAAATGTGAAAATAATACAGACACATGATGATCAGATGCTGGTCACCCTTTGCTCAGAAAATACTTTTAAATATCAGAAAAATAGCCTTTGGCTCATGTGAATGAACTTGAAGTTGATTATTCTTTTTCAAGCAATTCTTTAATCTGGTGGGTTTTTTTTTAAATAAATTGTTTCAAAATTATCACTTATTCACATTATTTAGATAAAGTAGGAGAAAAGGTGCTCTAGTCTTACCATGGGTGCCTTGGCAGCCAGAAGATCAAACATGGAGTCGTGCCACTCTAGGAGATGGATGTCGAGGAGATGGGAGGTGGGGAAGTTCCTCTTGCATTGACCACACACATTTCTGTGTGTGCTGTTATAATGTAACTCGTAGCTGGAATTACAGGCATAAGATATGCAGTTTAACTTGTGCAAAACTTTTTCTTCAAAGAGAGTAAACCTGAGAGTGTTCTATCTGATAATACATGTGAACCTGGAAAGCTAGTATCTTAAACATTTTAAAAATCTAACGGTGAAAGACATAATGAGATATCATTTAATTTGATACACTTACAAAATAAAGATGCATTTATATTGATTGGTTCTCAGAAAAGTGGATATCAAAAAGGTCACTTCAAAGACTATGGCTTTCAGAGAAAAAGGGGAAGTATTTTTTCCTAAAAGGTAGAACTAACCTATTAACACTGTCAAGAATTTTATTGCAGCCAGATATGCCACATGGAATAGCCGAGGATTCTCTGTAAATACAAATATATTATGTACATTTAGTAAATATTTTGTATTCAGTTGCAGAGAAAATTACAAAATACTGTGTAAAGAAAAACAACATACTGCTCAAAGAATTCTTCCTCTGAGGACAAATCAAAAGGAAATTGCTTTGTTAACAAGCAACACACAATGTTCCCTTCCTCAAATAAAGGATGTGAGGGTTCTAGTCTTCTTTTTATAGGAGTCCATTTCAATTTTTGATCATTTTCACACATATTTACTTTTTACCAGTATATGTCACAAAATCTTTTCTCAAACAGTGTAAATGTAAATACATGTACAACAACAGAGTTTGTTCACAGTTATTTTTCTGCTAACGGAAATGAGAGTTTGTCCATAAGTCCGTCCACTTGATCTTGGAGTGTATCAAGAATGTCTGCAGAGATAAACAGATGGGTGTCATCCAGATCCTTGATAACAAACTTTCGTCCCAGAGTCTTTTTGTCATCCAGCTGGAGTAAAAACTGTTTCATAGCAGGGTCACATTCCACTAGTATCCCCTTATCTACATTGACCATTGTATCCTTCAATGGAGATGAAAAAATTAATTTATAGCTACTGTAAGCTAACATGGTAAATGCAGCAAGATTCACAAACAAAATCTTAACACTAATACTGGTATTCAATAGCACAGGAAGGACAGGTCCAGTACAATCTCTTGATTTAGCTTTATAGCTTTAAATAGCTATTTAGCTTTATTAAGCTATTCAGAATAGCTAGGTTTATTTTACCACACTTTTTTCTTAAATGTGTAATTTTCTCAGCATGTACAAAAAGTCACACCTTGGTGCAGTGATGATATTCAACATTGAACTCTAAAAATAATACATGTAAAAAGTACTCTTCAAATTATGTCTCCTTGAGAGACTTTGTACTCAGATTTCTATAAGTTTTGGGCTATATATGAAAGCAATTGATACAGTTCCTTCTGCAATGAAATTATAAAGGAGGCCAATCAATTGATTAGTAATAATTTAGTACAATAAGAAGCAATCATATTTATCCATGCCTCAATGTACACAGGGTAGGGGACAGTTACACTAACAATAGAAATTCTTTTTTCGCTTAAACTTAAGTATTCAAAAGTTGTAATGTTTTTTTTCAGGTTGATTTTTTTAGCCGTTGAACCATGCTTTTCTGAATTTTCAAGTTAACCATGTATCAACATTTGTACTAAGTCAAATCGGTTAGACTCAATATAAACCTTTTTTTATTAATTTGTTTTCAATATTCTATTAAATTAATGGTTTATCCATATTCTATACACATATGAATTTATACTTCTTTTTTTTTTAATCATGACTTTTCCACAAACCTTACAACCCTGTTGCGCTTCCGTACTTTTTAGCGTCAACCAAAGATTAAATATTTAAGCAAATATCATGTGATTCTTAAGAACATTATTTTTATTTTTTTTACAAGAATGGAAAACTAAGACCCTAACGAATATAATCTGGATATCTATACATATTTTATATGCTTCAAAAACATATATGACTGTAAATCTTGAAACCTTCGCTAAAAGGCCTGATTTTCACGTGGATTTCAGCTTCTTATTCTCACACGCAGCAGTGATTGTCTAAAATTTCTAGCCAATATTGTCAGTTTTTTGTAGTAAATTCCCGCTTCAATGCAGCTTTCTCCCGGATTTTCGATACGCACGAGATTTTTGATTATTTTATAATGAAAACAACAAAATTCCCTTTTATGGTAATGTTTTTTCTTCCGCTAAAGAGGGATAATCGCGCTTTAGCGAGATGATCTCGCTAAAGGGGATGTGTTCCCAACCTGATAAAATCAAATGGTCAAAATAAAGATATATTGCCAGATCAAGGTATTGTACTACTGGACCTGAAGGAAGTGAACGGTTCATTATATCATCATAATAATCTAAGAATGTGATGATTCTACAGGTTTATTATGCGGATTTTTGGGTACTGTAGCCGATTATTAACAAAATAAAGCATTTTTCACAATACTTACTTGCTGGTCGCTACTCAGTCATAACCGGTTAGAGAAATCGCGAAATAAAAGATAAAATCGAAACTATGAGGGTATACGGAAATAGAACTTCCGTGTATTCTTTTCTATATAATGGGAATATTTTACAAAATATTAGATTATGACTGCATATGAATTTAGATACCAAAGAAAAAAGTAGAGAAATCAAGGGATTGATGGGTTGGTGTCTGATGAAAATTAAACTAATGTCAAAGGGAAGGGGGTGGGGGTGTTAAAGTGCTCAAAATTCATCACTGTTAGTTTTGACTGAAGGGTGGAGATCTCTTTTTTTTTTTAACTTTTTAAATTTTAATTCATATGTATTTATTTATTTATTTATTGTCAAGCAGATTTCAACGATTTAAAAATTTTAATCTTGTCCCTAATTATAAAGGACTGAACTCCAAAACTTTGACTATGCAGTAAATGACATATTTTTCATACAATCCGAATGTAGAAACATTTGAAAACGAAATGAATGAAACGTATGCATTTTCACAATTTCAGTTTTAAGATTATTATTCAATGACATTAATATGACATTTTTCTATTTTACTTCATAAACCGTTCTAAATATAGAGAACTCAGATCTAATTCAGCAATTGTGAACCATGAAGGGGGGTGTCAAGCTTAGGAACAGTTAGGGTGCGTTAGTTACAGGAACGGCTTGGGTACGTTAGTAAGAGTAGCAGCTAGGGTGTGTTAATTAAAGGAACAGCTGGGGTGCGTTAGTTACATGAACGGCTAGGGTGCGTTAGTTGTAGGCCCTGCACAACTAGGGTGCATTAGTTGTATAGGCACAGCTAGGGTGCGTTAGTAATAGGAACATCTACTGACTGGGGTGCGTTAGTTATAGGCACAACTAGGGTGCGTTATAGTTCAGGTAAAGATATAGGCCGGGTGTGTTAGTTGTAGGCACAGCTAGGGTCTGTTTATTACAGGAACAGCTAAGTTGCGTTAGTTACAGGAACAGCTAACAAGGCCGTAACTACGCTCAAATATTTAGTGAGGCAAAGATGCTGGGCATTTTAGTCCCAGACGGGGCAAGGGTTGTACCTGATGGTCAGTGATTGGGGTTTCCAGCGGGTGGGGGATCCTGAAACTGGGTATTAGAAAACAAAAGATTTAATCTTGGAAAGTATTTTGTCGCCCGCATGGCACAGTGATTATAGCGTATGCTCTAGAGTCGCAGACTAAATCCTTACATCGCGGGTTCGAATCCCACTACAGGATGTGGAGACCGGTCCTTCGGATGAGACCGTAAACTCCGAGGTCCTACATTGTATGCCACAGTAAGAGATGACACAAAAAAAGTTTTCTCAATCTTCAATCATCTTTAATGACCCGGAAAGCCCAGTGCAGCCCTCCACCGGCAAGTACCGTATCTACTCGCCTATAAGTCGGTATTTTGGGAGTTAAATATTGGTTTAAAACTCTATATCCGACTTATAGGCGAGTCATAAAGAGATTGGTATTTTTCTGGAGGCCAAAAGGTAGTATCTTATTTCCCTTTCCGACGATTAATAAAGAAAATGTCAGAATGTATAAGATAATTTGTGTATATTCAAAGATTATATATATAAGGTACAAGTATTTACATATTTTATTAATTTTTTTTGTATTTTAAAGTAATATACGCTATAACGTGCGCCATTTTAAAACACGGCTGGAAATTTATATATTTTGTTTACCAATAAAAGTTACGAAAATGCTGTAAATTACACCATTTAAATAAAATTCGTTATAAAGTTATCAAATTATAAATATTTATTATCCTGCCAGGAGAATAATGTCTATTTTTAAGTAAATCTACCACGTGACGCCGTCGCTACTTTTAGATTGATAAACAAACACGGCGTCAAGAAAACGAGGTAAGCCCTTTGAGATACAACTCACTTTTGACATGGATGGCGTGTTACTATTAATATAACTTATCTTTAAATGTAATCAGTATCAAAAATCTATACTCTGTTATGACGCATATTAACCTTTTATTAATAATCGTTGTCAAAATGCAACGTGCCTCGTTGTCTATAATTTCCCGTGGACATACGTGTCTATATTTAGACCTACTGTTTACGCACTTCCTTTATCAATATTCATGAAAAGACTGAATTCTTGATTGCAGATATTGCTTTATTGTTCTGTTATTACAACGAGTTTTATAGTTAAATTTTGTGGAAATATTATTTTTTCATTACACTTTATGTGTTTCAAATCATTTAATCATTTTGTTTCACATACAAATCGGCATCCATACGGCGTATATTACTTTAAGTGAGCATTGCCTTTTTGTTTAATAATTTAAGATTAAAAATCATTGTCATTTCGAAAAATATCAAGAAACCAGCTTAGAACATCAATGGATTTACTTAAAATTGTCATTAAATTTTGGCAAAAAATTGTACCGACTTATAAGCGGGTCAAAAGCAAATCCCATCAAAATAACGTCAAAAAAATACAACCGACTTATAGGCGAGTATATACGGTAGTAGTGTCTCAATATGAATGAGAATATCTTAGAAGGGATGTTAAACAATCAAGCAATTTACCAAACAAACGTTTTGAATTATATTTTACATGCATTCTATATGGAAAACTGGTGAGATGGACGATTTGGAGAAATCAAAACAAAAGTTGAAAATATTTATTTACTATGAAGACACATAATTTTATGTTTCATATTAGTTCAATGTAAAACATTTTCACATTTTAGAAAACTGTAAAATTTTAGTGAGGCATTTGCCTCACTTGCCTCAATGGTAGTTACGGCCTTGGCTAAGGTGCGTTAGTTGTAGGCACATCTTGGGAGTGTTAGTTGTAGGCAAAGATATAGGCCGGGTGCGTTAGTTGTAGGCACAGCTAAGTTGCGTTAGTTACAGGAACAGTTTATAAGGTGTGTTAGTTGTAGGCACAACCAAAGTGCGTTAGTTGTAGGCACATCTTGGGAGTGTTAGTTGTAGGCAAAGCTAGGTCGGTTGCGTTAGTTGTAGACACAACCAGGATGCGTTAATTACAGGAACAGCTAAGGTGCGTTAGTTACAACCAAATTACAGGAACTGCTAAGGTGCGTTTATTAGATATAGGCCGGGTGCATTAGTTGTAGGCACGGCTACGGTGCGTTAATTACAGGAATAGCTAAGTTGCGTAAGTTACAGGAACAGTTTATAAGGTGTGTTAGTTGAAGACACAACCAAAGTGCGTTAGTTGTAGGCACATCTTGGGAGTGTTAGTTGTAGGCAAAGCTAGGTCGGTTGCGTTAGTTGTAGACACAACCAAGATGCGTTAATTACAGGAACAGCTAAGGTGCGTTAGTTACAACCAAATTACAGGAACTGCTAAGGTGCGTTAATTAGATATAGGCCGGGTGCATTAGTTGTAGGCACGGCTACGGTGCGTTAATTACAGGAACAGCTAAGTTGCGTTAGTTACAGGAACAGTTTATAGGGTGTGTTAGTTGTAGGCACAACCAAAGTGCGTTAGTTGTAGGCACATCTTGGGAGTGTTAGTTGTAGGCAAAGCTAGGTCGGTTGCGTTAGTTGTAGACACAACCAAGATGCGTTAATTACAGGAACAGCTAAGGTGCGTTAGTTACAGGAACTGCTAAGGTGCGTTAGTTAGTTACAGGAACAGCTAGAGTATGTCTGTTGCAAACATACCTTATTAAAATCATAAAAAGAAAATTTGTCCAAATTCTTAATTCTCTTTCATCTGGGGATTGCAGATTCTAAGGTGGGGGGTGGCAGCCCCTGTCCACTCCTCCTCCTCCTGTATTCAGCATATTTTTTTTTTTTCATATTTCACTAGCTGTTTGAAAATTTGTTGGATTTCCTAAATTTTCGATACCAAAAATGACTTAAGAATGGTTCAAAACTCACTAAAATTATTGCATTTCTTAATATTTTTGGTTCAAAGGATGTGTACTCCTCGATCCGAGTTATGCTCTTGCATCCCACCCCATAAACGGTAGTTATCTTTTTTTTTCTCCTAATACACAAGAAATCCTCCTCCCTCTACATATGACCTTTATTTTTGCTTGCTAACAAGTTCGGAAATTTCTGTTCGGTTGATGCATTTGACATTTTTAAATCTGATTGATCATACGTATTCAACGAAGTAAGTTTTGTTTTCATGATAGAAATGCAATTTTTTAAAATGAAAAATTAGATTTAAGTTACAACAAATTTATTCGTTACTAGTATTTCTTTTTCCTCATCCAAACGCAAATTAAGGTAATCATTTTATTCCATATTTGATTCATACTATTAGTATCTCTCATCATCAAGAAGTGGATGCTTTGTGACAAGCAATGTTCGAGTCATTTTGTAAATATTCAATGAGGTTCTTCACACATGTATTCGTAAATATTATAAAATATAATATTAAATAAATAAATAAATAGCTAAATAAATAAATAAATAGCTAAATAAATAAATAAATAAATAAATAAATAAATAAATAAATAAATAAAAAAATAAATAAAATAAATAAATAAATAAATGTAATGACCTATAATTAAGCCTTTGAACTTACATAGAAAGTTTTTTTCCCCTGATTTGTTTACTTTAAGTATTTGACAGACTTTTTCATTAAAATGATCGAGATTAACTTGGGCCAATCAAAGGGATAGGTAATTTGTAGGTGTAAATGAGGACCATATGGGAGAACTATTTCAAATCCGAAAATGTTTCGTTGATCAATTGAAATTTCGGCTTATTCCAAGTGAATGAAACGTATAAAATTAAACAAATAAGAAATAACAGACTTACTTTGAAAGATAATGTATTTCCAACATTTCTTTAAAAAAGATAATCTCGAAAATCATTAACCGGATATCGGAATCCACATTTCATTATCCATATTCCTAACTTCCGCTTTCACCCAAGGTGTATCATTCCAAGGGTTACCTGAATCTATGTGATTTTGTAGTGATCGTAAAGGTTTTACCGAGAACTCTGGACTTCTATCTTTAAAAGGATGCATAAAATATTCGGAAAAAAGAATAAAAGTAAAGACAATCTCGTGGAATATCCACAAAATTCTACGGGAAATGACGGACCCCGCCCAGCGGAGGGGAACAACACACCTGACACGAACGGTACAACGCAGCAACAGCCGGCGGTACAGAAGAATGAGACCCCTCCCCAGCCGCCCCGTCCTAAGCTAGTGTTCCACTGTCAGCAGGCTCATGGAAGCCCAACCGGAATCATCTCGGGGTTCACCAACGTGAAAGAATTATACCAGAAAATAGCCGATTGCTATGATTTACCTGTTGCAGAAGTAAGTGAGATGGTATTTTATATACTGTCACTTTGTAATTGGATTTAATTTAGCTATTTACTGTCATTAATTGTTATATTGTCATGGATCTTTATTTAGGCTATTTTCTGTTCGCATACAAGTGGAAAAACCTTGTTATACAAATGCATGAAGCCATAACAGGTACTCTATATATGTTTTAAAAATTATGACGGGAGAGGAGAAAATTGCAGCAGACCAGACCGGGATTCGAACCAGGGCCCCTTGAGTCTCCGTTCAGGTGCTCTGCCAGCTGGGCTATCCACCAATGATCGAACCCGTCTGACAGCTACATTCCTCCCTCCCTAAAGGCCTTTGGCCCCCAAAGACCCCAACCCAGGCTCATACCTAGCCAGCCCTCACTTGTCACCAAATGTAGCAGGAGAGGAGAAAAATTGCAGTAGACCAGACTGGGAGTTGAACTGGGGTTCCCTGAGTCTCCGGTCAGGTGCTCTACCATTAACTGAGCTATCGATCCGACCACTAGCTATTGTATCCGGCTGACCATCACAAAAATTTAATTATAAGCTCAAAATGTCATGATACATGCAACTATTAGACCATTATTTGAACCTGAAAGTAGCAGTTAGTTATTGGTTTGAATATCAAAGTCAAAGAGTAATTAATTACCATATAAGTAGAATTTTTAGCGAAAATTTAACTTTGGCATTATTAGCAAGGATGCCGAGATCGCTAAAATTAAATATCGCTAAAAATTAATTGCGTTTTATTTGTAATAGCTTCTTTAATATCTTGCTAAAAATAACCAGTTTTTAAGGACAAATCGCTAAAATTGTGTCTCGCTAAAATTTCCACTTATATGGTATAAGTGTTATTGTTTTGACAGTGACAGACATTTGTTATCATTGACAACTATCCAGCTGATATGTAAAATGGAAATCAGTTTCAACTGATGTCATGTTACACTTGTCTTTTTAAGGGGGGAAGGGGGTACAGATCTTGTCAATGATATAAAATTAATATTGAGAAGCTGGTAACTCTCATCCTAAATTGCATTGAGGTAGTAAACCAGTATGTCCCACATGATTCAAACAGATATAAATTGTTAAACACCGATCAGATGTGTAAAAACACACAATTGTAAAAAAAGAAGTAGCCATTTAAACATAAACTATCTACACACTAAAATTTCCAACTCATGACAAGGAGCACACTGGTTGTGACCAGTCAGGAGGGGATGCTCACTCCTCCATGGCACCTGATCCCGCCTCTGATCTTTAAGAGGTCTGTGTTTGCTCTGCTCCTGATTTTTATTGTTTGAATGGACCTTTGAACTTAAATACTGTTTTTATTTCTCAATATTTCATGACATATAATATTGCTGATACAAAAACACTTTTCCACTCGAAGCTTGATTGTAGACAAAAGTTGTTACTAGTATGATTGTGATAAGATGTGATTAGAAAAGTGTTTTCACATTGATTCAGTATTGCTTTTACAAATATTATGCAACTGAGTAGACCCAATTGTAAACTTGAACTAAATATCTAAGTGAGGGGTTAAATAATTAATTTTCATAGCCAGAAAATCTGTGTGGTAGACATAAGCGGTCAGGATAAAATGAAACATTAATGAAAACATATCTGAAATGTTTCAACAAGAGTAAAATTAAGAAAATTCAGAGAGAAAAGATATGTGATTTTGAATTGTATAAGAGTTGGAATTGTGTCAAATGATCTTTGACAACAATTAGTCTATATAAATATATCAATAAGTAAGGGTCTACAATGCAGATTTTCTTGTTTGATAAGCTTCTGCTTGGTTAAGATATTTCAAGTTTTCCTCTGTATTATAGTTAATTAACTTATAAGGTTGTCATAAGAACATACAGTACCAGGTAATAATATATACTTCTACGTTTGAAATGAGAATATTTAAAACTGATATGAAATCAATATGGAGATACATCACAATATGTTTCTATGGTGATAGCAGACATTGTCTATTCAGTGAATACTGGATTTATAGGTAACGTCATAAAAATATGAAACTTGATGCCTTAGACTGACTGACAATAAATGGACAGGAATAAATATGGAATGTGGATTTCCTGGCTATAACCTCTGTGTAACCCCATCGTATTTATATGTTTTTTTTTCATATGTACATGTAGTTCATGTTTATATTAAATTGTATACATCGATCATGGTTTTATTATATGCACATGTAAAGATACATTTTAATTCTCTTTTTCTTTTGGCCATTCCTCCCAATCTAACCAACTGTTCAGGATTAAAATAAGGATCAAAATGGTCAAATTTCCCCCTCGTATTTCACTTCTCAGCTTGATAAATCTACATCTCAGATGACAGTTTTCTGATACTGTCACAGATTGTAGGGGTCCTTGGCCGGTACTTCATTTGTGTTGAATTAATTAGGGTTAATTCGATGTTGATTAATTATGGATACAGATTGGGCTATATTAAGTCTTTCTTATAGTACAGGTAAATTTATACAGTAAATTTGATCAATCATAACACATTATGGTGTCAGTGACATACCCTGGTATAATTTATAATAAACAAATGACATTCAAATATCGACCTAGTTTGATGTTCTTTTTTTTATTTTTTACTGATGAAATACTTCTATCTTAAATTGTACCAAAAATCAAGAAAATTAAATTCCTGTTCAGTGGTACCTTGTAAATACAGGATGGCTTAGTCTCAATCAAAATTTTCTGTAGTATTAGGCATCCAGAATGAAAGCTGTTTGGCTAGTTAGGACTATAAAAGTTGATAGAAATAAGAATCTAGTTCCTAAAACAAAGGGAACTGATTTAATGATGTCTTCAGTATTGTGCCTCAACTGTATATAGTTTTGTTGAACACTATCAGATTTTTAAAAAGTGTGTAAATTGTAAATTTAATAGAGTATTTTAGAATAGTAAACTAAAACTTTGGCTAAATAGGTTCCTAAGCTACCCAGTATTTATGATTTTCTTATAATAATTTCAGATACTCTTTTGTACATTGAATACACACAAAGTGGATATGTCCAGGTTGTTGGGTGGACAGATTGGTTTGGAGGATTTTATATTTGCCCATATCAAAGGTCGTCCCAAAGAAATGGAGGTGACAAAGTCCCAGGATGCATTAGGACTCACCATAACGGACAATGGTGCTGGGTACGCGTTTATCAAACGAATAAAAGAGGACAGTATAATGGACAAACAAGAACTGATTTCAGTGGGTGATCATATAGAAAAAATTGATGGAAAAAGTTTAGTGGGCTGCAGGCATTTTGAGGTGGCCAAGATGCTGAAGGAGATTCCTAAGGGAACAACATTTACCATTCGTGTAGTGGAGCCCATGAAGTCCGGTTTCTGTAAGTGCATTTTAAATGCCAATATGAAGTCCCTGTATATTTTAACACTATAAACTTTTTATATATACACTTTAAGATTTTATTTTTTAAAAAGTAAGTTTGCAGTTTGTAGGTCAGTATCTTTTTGCTTTGAAAACAACCTTTTTCTTGAAAATTCTTCCAGTTTGATTTTTTTGTTGGTAAATAACATGTGGTTGGATTTTTGGTGATTTACATGTATTGTATTATAAAGTGAATATGACTCCTTATTTCCAAAACATATATAATTATCGGACAATATCTTAGCTGTTTTGAAAAATCAATGCAATTTTAGCAAAAATATGATGCCACTTGTTTTATTATCTGATCATGCAGCAAGTATGGGTAAAACATGTGTTTTATATTGTGATTTGGATCCAGTTCTCCTTCATTTTAAATATGATTACTTTAATAGTGCAGTCCAAAGGAAATAAGAAGATTTGTTTAATCATCTTTTGATATTAAAGCACTTCAAAGAGACAAAGTTTGCAAACATTTTGAGCTGTATATAGAGATGTTCCAATATTGAAAGATTTTTTTAAAGATCACTAATTTTTCACAAGAAAAATTATACACTGTACATACTTTATAATAAGTTTTCTTCCATCAATGATCATGTTTTATTCTATTGATAAAGAGATTAGTGATAAAATTAGATGCTCTTAGTCATAAATTAACAGCAAATGGGAACCTTTTGTTGTATGCCACTTTAAAGTTGTTTGTGTTGTTTTTTATGTACATTTGTCACCAAAAATTCAACCTACAGTGGACTTGCTTGTTCTGCCCCAGATAGTTCTTGTATTGTTGTGATTTTGTAAAAAAAACTTTATTGTTCTCAATAAATTATACCAGGATAATTAAAAATGTTAATGTTAGGGGGTAGAAAAACTTTGGTAACACTCCCCTTTGTATTTGTAGCTTTTGTTGAGAAATCCAGTGGGAAAAAGGGAAGTGGAAATATAGGATCAGGCAAGCAAACATTACGACTTCGATCATCAGGACCCGCCACTGTGGAAATTGTAAGTTTACTTTTGTTCACAAATATACACAAATGGGTACACTACTTTTTTCACCATTCAGCTTTGAACATCTTTGGTCGATCATAAAAATTTATGCATACAGTAAGATTTGATGTCTTACTGGTAAAATACGGTTTACTGTTTAGTATTGAAATGAAATGCATATATCTAAACTGAGGTGTCGCATTCATTCATATTGATAAATGTCTTTCACTACCATTAGCAAATTATAAGACTTAAGCATGTTTAGTTGATATAAGAAAAAAAAATCACAAAGTTTATTTAATTGAAGATGTGAAGTGCAGGAAATGAAGGCTAATGTTAATGTGATAATTAAGGCTAATTAAACAGGTCCTAGGTAATGTATGGATACACAGTGTAAAGAGCCCTCGACACTGAATCGTTTCATCAGGAGGAAATGTCTCCTTACATAGTACTCGACAGATAGAGAGTGATACATAGCTAGGCCGATAACACTGTTTATTCATACCTAACATATTCTGGTTAACTAATCGGCCAAGATAAAAACATAGCTTTTTGTTGACCTTTGACAAATTCCTCAGTCGGGAAAAAAAAAGAACTAGACACAGACAAATAAAGACACGGCTAATCTGCATTCTAGACAGCTTTATTTGGAATCAAGTCACAATTTTGGAGTACATCAGAATTTTCATTGTCAGGGATTGTAGGTTTCAGATATATTATTCTAAGGGAGGCAGTAAAATGCTTCAGTCAGCCAGGGGACCGATTGTATAATATGCGGTCATAGTGGTAGTCTTGACATGTAGATTCAGTGATTAGGTGGGTCTTGACCTTTAGTTTATTATGACAGCCTATCTTTGATGATGGACACAAGCTTGAGATAACAGACATATAAAACAAGCTTGTTTGTGTAATCTGTTCTGTCTACTACCATAAGATGAGGGCCAATTAGGACTCGTATTGGGTGACACAAGTCCATAATAAAAATTCAAGAATTCAAACAGTGTCATGAGCAATGTTTATGATTATAAAAGGTTTTGGTCTGCAGGATACTGCAGTTCTTTTACTTCCAATATTTGTAAGTTGTAACCTAAGCATGGACCTTTGTCCAGTATCTGTAATTGTACACACCCCTCTTCCCAAATACAGAAACATGCATAGGCTAGGTTGATAGAAGTGCTCGGATGTGAGCCTATATATTCATAAAGTATAGGCAAAAGTCTAGCTTTTTCTCTAAAGAGCATCATAAGATTGCAAGTATAAAATTCCTCTCAATAAATAAAGTTTTTCACAAATCAAAAGACAAAAAAAATTTCATTATTTGATATATATGCATTAAAAATATTGTGTAATTATTGATGAAAAAGAAAAAAAATAGCTGACATCATGTTTGAATTTTCAGCCTGATGATGTAGTGAATGTGGCAGTTGACAAAGTTAATGGTTTGTTGGAATCATTCATGGGAATCAATGACACAGAATTAGGTAAGTCTACACTATACAAACAAAGAAGTGTCAAGTAGCCAAAACCTACACAAATGTCCCCTAAATCCTGTTGATATACGTTGTGAAACAGGTTCTCATATTTACCGATTCAGAGCAGTAAAATGTATTGTTGTTTTGAGTGAAATGCTTACTAGGGATGTATTATAAATTTATATGGGTAGAATACTGTCCAACTAGGAGTGAGGGTAAAACCGTTTTTTTTCTAGATCAATTGTTACAAGTTAATTTTTTGTGAGAGATATCATGTGTCAGTTTTACAGCCTCAGGTTTACCTGTGTGAAGTTTCACTACTCCTTAACTACAGTTAATCAAAACACCCACAGACTGCAGGTTTTAATTTCAGGAACAATTCAAATTTACCTGTGGGTTATTTTTCAACATTGGAATGACATTTATGTAAACATTGAAATTCTAATTTAACAAAACCAAATCCTTGTCAAGTTTTGTAAACTTTAAAACAAACTGAGAGTGGAATGATAACGAAATAATAAATTAATCTTTAAAAAGTCTGCAAATGTTGCTACATATAAAGAGCACCCCCACCCCTCACTCTCACCATTGGGAACACATTTAGGTTGGAAGTGAGGGGTGAATTGGGGTTTTATATAAAAACTGTTAAAAAAACTTGTTGCTTGAATTTATTTATTACTAAAAATTATTATTTATGATAAATAAATGCCTTTGAAGCTTCATTCTCAAATGTAATTTTGTAAATATTTTTTGGTGTAATTTCATAAATGATGTAAATTATAATTTTGCTCCGCAGCTCAAACAATATGGGAGTTAGGAAGCAAGAAAGATAACCCAAGTGATTTCGCCATGGCGGTGGACAACTCCGAACTTAAAGACTTTGGTTTCACGGACGATTTTGTATTCGACCTTTGGGGTGCAATTTCTGATGCAAAGAGTGGCCGACTAACAAAGGATGTGCAGGAATTTAACGAACAGTTTTAAGAGACATGTCGTCCTGGGTCTATACGTGTACAAAAGTTGTGGTAACGTGTTGTGATAAATTTCTGTCTACATTCCCTCATCGTTTTGTGATGCAGTCATACAAAAACATATCACCATTTTATATTGCAAATTTTTACTTTAAAAAAAAAGCTGTGCTTTTTCACCATTTCATCTTTATGAAAGTTATTATATTTTTAACAGATATAGTCAAACATTCGTAGAAAATTTTCTTGTTATTAGTTGATTATCAAATGATTTAATTCCTGTGTTATTTTTTTGCAAATATTTTATTGATTGTTATGAATTAACTTAATATTAATTAATACATGTACATCATATGTTATTTATATGATCTCAAGCTCTGTATAAAATGATAAAGAAGAATAAGTCCTGGTGTATTACACACAAGTTTCTAATATTTGTTTCTATAACACACGAAAAATGTTACGAGTCCATTGTTAACAATTTCAAAACAAAGATGCATTAAAAAGGGCAATAAGTCATAAAATTCCTATAGTTTTTGAGAAATTTAAAGTTATTTGGAATTATTAAATAGTTTTTCTAAAATTTGATAAAATTAGGAAGGAAGAAATATTGTCATTACACCACTTTGCTTACCATGTGGCACTTTTTAAATTCTAAAAAAGTTTTACTTGGGAAGATGGCTATACTTATTTTTATAAAGTTACCTTTTTCCAAATTCCTATTTTGTACAATATTTTGCTTCTGAATCAGCAATTGCTTCCCGGAGAGGACTTTGTCTCAGCCAATCAGGGTGAAGTACTGTAAATGTATTTTATTTGGTGTGGTCAATATTTGGCTGAAAATTTATTCCTGAACATGTTAGCATATACCGTATAAGTAGAAATTTTAGCGAGGATTTAATTTTGGCATTATTAGCAAGGATGTTGACATCGCTAAAATTGAATATCGCTAAAAATTAATTACATATTATTTGTAATATCTTCTTTAGTTAATATTTTAAAATCGCTAAAATTACTTCTCGCTAAGAATAAAATACCAGTTTTTAGGTAGAAATCGCTAAATTTGCTTCTCTCTAAAATTTCCACTTATTCGGTACATGTATTTGAATTAGCGCTTTCTGAATGTGCTTTATATGAATATATTATAAACAAGACAATTTGCAATGAACTTAATTTAGAGGTAGATGCCTCTAGGAAAGGTGCTAAAAAATGAACAGCCAAATGTAATACATTTACAGTATTTGAGAAAAAGTTGTCATCATACTTTTAACAATTTTGCTAGATTTAAGCAACTTACTAGTGGATCACTGATTTATTATTGATAGAAATATCAATTCAGTATAATTTTTTTTTCATTTAATGCCAGTTGTGAACAAACTATATATGGTGTGTATTTTTAAATTTGTATGAAAGTGGCTGTTGATGTCCTTTTAAAAAGTAATTAATTAATAGTTAATTAATGTTTTAAAATTGTGATTCTAATGCTTTAAATTAGTTCAATAATCTCTTTAATTCAATTAGTTTAGTAATATCTTTAATTTAAAACTATATTTTAATAGACTAATGTTTGTGCCATTGATAGAACTACATAAAATTTAAACAAAATAATATCACTCATTTTAATTCTTAAATCTTGTGGATTCTTATAACACTAGAATTTCGTAAATTCAAAGGTTGTGTTTTTCAGCTTTTTGTACAGTAACTGTAACTTATGGTACTGGAAGCATCAAGTTTTATGGCATATCACAGCACCATATATTATTATACACGTATATCATACATGTATGAAATGGTCATTAATAACATATGGTGAAATAACTTTAAATTAACAATACATGTACCATTTTCACACTTAGGTTGTATTTAAACTTTGGTTTCAATGACTTCGATAATGATTATAAAGAAAGCTGTGACATTGTGTTCATGATGTTAGTATTACCATATTCATTGTGATAAGAAATCCATCTTAATATACCTGCAGTGCTTAGAGATTTTGATAGCTTTAATATTGTAACAACAGCTCACATAAGCATTTCATCGAAAGATGTTTTTTTTTCATGCATGAAGAAAGTCAATGTCACCCTATTCTCTTTTGCTAGTCTAGTTTTGATCGACCAAGTTCTGAAAGAAGTAAAATTGTGTGTAATTTTTTAATTATCTGTTAATTCTCCAGGGGTCAAATTGTGTTTTGAATTATGTTGTGCAGAATCCTTGTATGTTCTATGTAAAAAAAAAAATTGCTATGGTCTTTCATGACCGTCCATTGTTCATCTCAAACAAAATAGTTTTTTCCTTTGGCTACCAATGAATTGATCCCCTACCCATTGTTTTAAGTCTGTACATTTATAATGTCTATTTGATGTCAACTGATACATGTTGTGTTGGCTTGTTAAATGTCAAATACTTAAGATTTTTACTGTCAAAATCTTCTTGATACATGTATACATTTAATTATTACAAATGCTCTATTGTTTGAGCAGTTCAACTTGCAACTTAGAAAATGTAGGTTTTTAGATAAATACTTTTGCTGCTATTATTTTACTGGTTACATAGGATTGTGTTTCACTTGAATACAAACATTAATTTTTCCCACCTTGGAAATATCAACTACTTCTTCCTTTTCATGCATTGCCAGATTGGCAGACAGAGAAGGAAAATACACTGTAAAGCACAATGATATTAGCAACTTTATTTCAAGTTTATGATTCATAACTCAAAATTTTTAACCAGCCATGCTGTATAGAGTTCATTTTTGACCCAAGAAAAAAATGGAAGGTAATATGTTGTTGCAACTACATTCTTTAATATCAATTACAGTCATGTAAATGAAGCATATAGACAAAAAAATGGCAGAGCTCTTCATATTTACTTCATGAACCAAGCTATTTGTAACACAATTCTTCATACCGGTTGTGACTGAACTTTATAGAGATTTTCATATAGAATTTAGAAGGTCTTGTGATGATTTTGATGAAATTTATTTATTTCAGCAATGTGATGATGATAAAATGTGATGATGCTGGTTCATCACAGTGTATAATAAATCTTTTCAATGATGATTTATCTGTTGTTTATTTGAAGAAATGAACTGTTTATGACACAGTACCAAGAGATGTTTGTAAAACACTTAAATATGCCCCCCTCCCCCAAATAATTGGAATATTTGTAAGTCCAAGGGTCTTAATTCTATATGAAGTGACTCGATCTTACCAAAAACTGAACTTGACCTAGAATCTAGGTCTAGGTCCTAGATATTTTTATCATACATATGTGTACCAAAATTTCATTTCAATATGTGCAAATCCTGCTAAGAAAATGACTTGAAACTGCAAATAATTGGAATTTTTCTAAGTCCAAGGGGCATTGGTCTGTTCAGAAGTGCCTGATCATAACCAAAACCAAACTTGCTCAAGATATTCTTATGATAAATCTGTATACCAAATTTCATTTCTCTATGTGGAACCTCTGCAAAGAAAATAAATGGAAACTGCAAATAATTGGAATTTTTCTAAGTCCAAGGGGCATAACTCTGTCCAAAATGACCCGATCGTAAACATCCTTATGATAAATCTGTATACCAAATTTCATCTCAATGTGTGCAACCTTTGCAAAGAAAATGAATGGAAACTGATGGTGGACTGGCAGACAAACCAAATGACAGCATCAAAACAATATGCCCTCCCTTCTTCGAAGGGGGGGCACAATTAATTAAATTATAAATGCAGAAGTATTCTCCATATCAATGATTTATTATGATTAAGGGAGCATAGTATTTTCCCTTTGATGAGCCATATGTAAACTTTAAGAATATGTATCTTCTTAGTATCTTATATTTAAAACAGATTATTGATAATTAAAAAAAAAATAATAGCTCAAATGACTTCAAAAGACAAGAGGTTCGTGGGCCTTATAGGTCACCTGAGCATCATGCAACAACTTTCAAATGATTGAATTTGGTTCAAGTTTTAAGCTAGATGCTATGGCATTCACAATTTTGAAAGAGGCACCATTGCTAATCATTACTATACACTTAGCAATTGCTAAGTTTGTTTACTTAATACCCATAGGCAGGGTAAGGGAACAAAACATGCACTAAGCAATAATCAGAAGTGCCCCTGACCCTAGGTCTACACATTGCACAGTTTTTGAAAAGGCACACTTGCTTGTCAAAAATGTTTGATTAATACCAAGGTGCAGATTTCAAACAATTCATTTTCAGTATATAAGTAGAGCCCCCCCCCCCCCCCCCTTTGGTATCCCTGACCCAGGGGCCTTGAAATTAAAAATTCTTAAGGAATGTCTTTGCACATCATAACTATATCGGTAGTTCATCTGCTTATTACCCAGGAGCAGAGAAAAAGATTATGATGTATTTTCACTATACAATCATTAGAGCCCCACCCTGCACCAGAACCCCTGACCCTGGGGCAATGAAATTCACAATTTTGGTAAAAGCAGTCTTATTCAACATAACCATGTACTTGGTAAGTTTATTTAATACCCAGGAGCAGAGAAGATTTTCAAAGAATTAATGCAATTTCACTATATAATCAATTGAGCCCCACCCTAACACCAGAACCCCTGACCCTGGGGCCATAAAATTCACAAGTTTGGTAGAGGCACTCTTGCTCATCATAGCTAGTTAGTTTATTTAATACCCAAGAGCAGAAAAGAAGGTTTTAAAAGAAATAATGCATTTTCACTATATAATCAATATAACCCCACCCTAGCACTAGAACCCCTGACCCTGGGGCCATGAATTTCACAATTTTGGTAAAGGACTCAATGCTGATTTCAATCATGCAAACAATTTGATGGCTTGATGTCCAGGGGTAAAGAAAAAGATTTTTAAAGATTGCATTAATTTTAGTGGTTTTGGCCCCACCCCTCAGGTCCCAGGGGGGCAGGGACCATGAAATTCACAATTTTTGTTCCCCCTCACCCATAGATGTTGTATACCAAATTGGTTGAAATTGGTTGAGTGGTTCCAGAGAAGAAGCTAAAAATGTTCAAAAGTTTACGACCGATGTACAACATACAACGACGGACGAAAAGAGATAGCAATAGGTCACCTGAGTTTACTTAGGTGACCTTATAATTCATACAGGTTTCAACTTTTAATTATATTCATGCATCTAAGTTCATAATTCATGAATCTAAGACTCACATTATAAGCATACATATCTCTTATTGCTTTAATTTCAATTTGATCAAGATGGAATGCTTCAATGCTAACTTACAAGAGCACAACTTTCACCATGCAAACGGTGCAGTTCATAACACTACTGGGGTAGAAATGTCCTTGTAAGACATTATTACAATACATAATGGTATATTCTAGTTAAAGCATACATGACTGATCTTTCTAGTTTTTATAGTATATTTAGGCTCCCTGTCGGATGATTGTATTGTAGACTTGTGTTCACTTGAAAGTTTGTGTATATATTTCTGTGTATAAAACTAACAAGAGGCCCATGGGCCACATTGCTCACCTGAGCACTAAGGGTAGGAAAAAGTAGAAAATGGCATTTTATTGTAAAGTTTAAATCCAAAAGTAGCCCCATGACCAATCATGGATTTGCTATTTTTTTATAAAATGATTTTTAAAGAATTTTCCAATATATATATCTTTAAAAACTTTGGTAGGCCATTTTGGCCCCACCCTGCCCTGGGGGTCATGACTTGAACAAATTTGAATCTACACTACTTGAGCATGCTTCCATATAAATATGATGAATTATGGCTTTGTCATTCTTGAGAAGATGTTTAAAGAATTTTCCTAAATATTTCTATGTAAAAATTTGGTAGGCCATTTTGGCCCTGCCCTACCCCCGGGGGTCATGATTTGAACAAACTTGAACCTACACTACCTGAACATGCTTCAATATAAATATGATGAATAATGGCTTTGTCATTCTTGAGAAGAAGATTTTTAAAGAATTTTCCTATATATTTCTATGTAAAACTTTGGTGGGCCATTTTGGCCCCGCCCTACCCCCGGGGGTCATGATTTGAACAAATTTGAATCTACACTACCTGAGCATGCTTCCATATAAATATGATGAATTATGGCTTTGTCATTCTTGAGAAGAAGATTTTTAAAGAATTTTCCTTTATATTTCTATGTAAAACTTTGGTAGGCCATTTTGGCCCCGCCCTACCCCCGGGGGTCATGATTTGAACAAACTTGAATCTACACTACCTGAGGATGTTTCCCTATAAGTTTCATCTTTCCTGGCACAGTGGTTCTTGAGAAGAAGATTTTTAAAATATTCCACCAAATTTTCATTAATTCCCAATTATCTCCCCTTGAACAAGGGCGTGGCCTTCATTTGGACAAACTTGAATCCCCTTTACCCAAGGATACTTTGTGGCAAGTTTGGTTGAAATTGGCCCAGCGGTTCTTGAGAAGAAGTCGAAAATGTGAAAAGTTTACGACGACAACGACAACAACGACATTGACAGACAACGGACAAATTTTGATCAGAAAAGCTCACTTGAGCTTTCGGCTCAGGTGAGCTAAAAACTTAATTCCCATATTGTCCCACTAAAGCTGGCCTTGGGTAGACTATATTCAAGATTGATTCTACACATTTGGGGATGCTTTTACTAACTCTGACATGTATATTATTATACAATTGATTATTATTTTTCCTTTGCATATATTTCTTTGTGGAAATATACTCGTCATGTCCCAAATGTGTTCTACCGTAGCCCTAAGGACAAGTTTTGAAGGTACTTGAATATTTACTACATGAAACTTTTTGCAAGAAAATTTAATTATATCCCTTTGATGAATGAATTTCTACTATTTGTATATGTTTGATTTTCTTTCATCCTGAGATGCCTTCTTGTAAGTTTGTTGGCCCAGTGTTTCTGCAGAATATGTGAAAAGTTTAATATTACATTGTACATACCGGTATATTCAAAGTTAAAATACATGTACCCATAATCAAATAATATAGATATTATGTTTTATACATTTTCTGGGCAAACTGATTTATAGAAAAGCTCTTTTGAGCCTCTAACTCATGAAAACAAGTCAGCTTTTTTCTTTTCTCAAATACACACTTACACATGTACTTAAATTAAGAAACCAACACCTGTGCATTACATTCAGAACATGTATATGGTTTTGTATCTTTTTATATAAATAATGTATTGCATTTGTACAATGATAAGATGGTTTATTGTCTGTTTAGTTGTCCAAAAGACAGATTGGGTTGTCGTAGACCATCTGTAAGTTCACTTTGGGTCCAATAAGAGTCCTGATGTCATCTATCTTGTATTTAATCATTGTTGGTCTGTAAAATTCATAAAAAAGGATACATTTTCTATGAATTAATATGAGGAAGTAAAGAGATTTAAATTTTCCATTGCAATATCAGTCAATTTATATTTCTAACATACAATTTTATAATATTTCTCAGCAAAAATATCCTGAGAACTTCATAAAACAGTAAACAATTTGAAAGGTATTCATTTTATTTTTTGGAAGGGGAGAAAAAAAAAGTTTCACTGTACAACATTTTTTCAATGATTTCAAATATACCTTTCCAGAGATAATCCCCAGGCTATAACAGACACATTTTCAGGCAGACCCATTGGAAGCAGCATTTCTGGACGGAAAATACCAGAATTTCCAATTTCTACCCACTTCTTCAGACCTTAAATATAAGAAAAGTAAGTCAGAGGATCTGAGGAAGGTTATCTGATGGCGCTGGATCTGAAAAAGCACCTGCAACACTAATGATTACTTACCTTTATTGTAATTGAGAATTTCACAGCATAATTTTGTTTGGGAGAGTGATGGAGGATGGGGGATTTATTTAGTGGTACCTGAAAATTTCCATGCTGATAATATGGTGACTTACCTTCATGATAACTGAAGACTTCCATGCTGGGCTCAGTGTACGGGTTATAAGCTGGTTTGAAGCGGAGTTTGGTGATGCCCAACTTTTTAAAGAATTCCCGAATGATTCCCATGAGATCTCCCAGAGTAAGTCCAAAGTCTGCTACTGATCCCTCAATCTGGTGGAACTCCGCTAAATGTGTGTCGTCTACATTCTCATTTCTGAACACTCTGTCTATTGAAAAGTACTTCACTGGCTTGAACTCTTTCTGCAAAGATTGAAATTATTTGATATACAAATATAGCCCTTTTATGAGGTAAATCCATATGTACAGTATATCATCACAGAAAAGTATGTCAACTGAGCATGAAGTGCTAGATCAATATGCTTTTCTGTGAAGTTGACATGTCTATGGATCCACCTCAAGAAAGGGCTATACTTATGTATAATATTTTTTTTTTCTCCAATTGGTTCAAAAATATAAGATTTAAACAACCTTGACTGGCATGTGTGTGTCTATTTTATTGGTACAGGATCAAATTCATATTGTGTGAAGCTTCATTCCTTACTTGCCAAGCAAACTGGTTTAACATCCTAACCGTATTTGCTCTTGTGTTTATGTACATACATGGTGAGCTAACTGGTATAATATCCTAGCCGTATTTGCTTTTGTGTTTATGAACATACCTGCTGAGCTAACAGGTAAAACATCCTAGCTGTATTATCTGTAATGTCTATGTACATACCTAGTGAGCTAACTGGTGAAACATCCTTGCTGTATTTGCTCTTGTGTTTATGTTCATACATGGTGAGCTAACTGGTATAATATCCTAGCCGTATTTGCTCTTGTGTTTATGAACATACCTGCTGAGCTAACAGGTAAAACATCCTAGCTGTATTATCTGTAATGTCTATGTACATACCTAGTGAGCTAACTGGTGAAACATCCTTGCTGTATTTGCTGTTAAGTTTGTGTACATACTTGGTGAGCTAATTAATGCAGCATCCTAGTGGTATTAGCTGTAATGTTTCTGTACCAGTACATACCTGTTGAGCTAACTGGTATAACATCCTAGCTGTATTAGCTGTTGTATGTGTCCTTAGTATGTTCTTTTTAGCTTCCTCTATCTTCCAATCCATTTTATACCTTCAAAGAAAAGATATACAATTCACATTTTCAGTTAGACATTTTTCCCACACTGCAATTAATGAAGTAGACCAATGGCAGAGCTGCCAACATTCTGAAATGAAAAAATAGTAAGATGGGGGTCCAGGGGCCGTCTAGGGTTGAAGATTTTTTGTAAATGGGCAAACATTCAGAGCAATATGAGGCATGTTTTAAAACATAAACATGAATGCAATTGACCTTCTAAAACAAAAACGATGACACAAGCAAGCGCTGTAAGGATTATGAACATTTTATAATACTGTAAATCACTTTTTCTTCGTGAGAACTTTATTTCCGCGTAATTACGCGAGACAGTGTGCTCGCGAAAATTTAATTCCCGCATATAATAGTATTCCTTAAGATTATATAGAGCAATGACCACAAATCGCGAAAATTTTATCTCGCTAATCAAGAGTCATTTACTATCTCGCGAAAATAAGGTGTCGCGAAAATTTAGTGATCTACAGTAATAGTAGAAACTGGAAATGCCCAGCTTTGAAAATTTCAGTATTTCAAACATTGGCCAAGATAAACTGAAAATGGAAGAATAAAGAGAGAAATCGTAGGACATATTTAAGACACTTATTTTGTAAGCCTTACGATAAAATTGTAAGTGTTGGCAGCTTTGCATAAGGGGGTATGTTAAGCCTATCCTGAGCTAGTACATGTATCTAGCCTGAGGGTGGATATGTACTTTTAGTTGTAAACTTTCACATGAGATCCTTGTGATCTATCCCCCAAATGACCATGTTGAATTACACTAAGTTTCATAGTGAGTAAGACAGGATATGGGAAATACTGTAGACTTGCTTTTTTCCATGGAGTCATAATTCTGCAGAATTTCAATTTCTGTTTAATCTGCGGGTAGAAAATTATGCCGATTTTCTAGACTGTCAATACATGCCTTACATTTATATCTAGTACGCTTAGACAAAGAATGGGTGGACTTAACGCCCTATTTTAGATCTTTTTGCGACTCCTGTACCAAGCTGAAAATGAAGTGAATCCCAAATATATTTGGAAAGAGCTACATATACTTGGTAATATTAGGTGGAACATTGTTGCAAAAACAATGCCCTGTTGTCATGTATCAACATTGAAGCAACGATACACGAGTGTCGTCTTCTGGAATTCGACATGTACCTGGAGTGGTTTTTATGTCACACAATCAATATTTATAGGAGGCGGGGCTATCGATCAGCTTCATTGTTGACATCTCTCTCTCCATCCTTCTCTCTCTCCAAAAATTCGAATACGTGTTTAGCATATTACAGCGATGTCAATATGAAATTATTTTAAAAATGTGATGACACGCAAAATTAAAACAATATTTAATTTGCTAAATCCTGAAAACGGCAACAAAACACGCTCAAAGACACGATTTAGATCGAGGTCAGATTGAAGAATACAATGTAACTGTTTTCACGAGTACACTCGCAGGTGGACATCATGTGACGAATTGTAATATTTAACAGGTCAATCGCAGTCATAACAATGGAAGCGAGAAGTTCATTTTGAACATGATTTTTGTAAAATTAAGTGTGAGCGCACGTTTGTCGGCACTTCTCCTTTAAATATAACATTATTTTGTGCAATATACAACTACAGTTTTCTTAAGATCAGCCGATAAACATGCGCTGACTATGTATTCAGACGATGAAAAACGTGTGACCTTGATTATCTATTGATATTCAAGAAATCTTCAGGCACCATGCCTTCGATATTTATTTAGTTTACTTCGAAAAGATCGTTTTAAATTCACGTCTGTACCATGAATACACAGTTAAGATATTGGGGGTTTATATGATGGAAAAAAATAAATATTTTATGAAACTTAAATTTACGGCATTTTTTCTGGCCAGTTAAGAAATAAGTCCACCCATTCTTTCCGTAGAAAATTTGTGACCGCGTACATAGTGAAAATTCATACCACACGGAAAAAGGTAATTCTACAGTTTTTGACTAGCCATAACAATATACTGGTAGTTCCAAAATGAAGCCATGAATGTTTGAATAATGTCCCCCTCACTCTCCAAATACAAAAGTTGACAGTTTGATGGTCTTAGATTTAACAATGTGTAAGATATGACCTGAACACTATATTGCTAACAGACATAATAAGATATAAGACAGAGATACTAAGTTCACAACCATTCTGCTCCAACGCATGACAAAATTAGTATGAAGAAATACTGTTTGTTCCTTTTAGCCTATATTGTACAAGATGTCTCACCACGGCTTAACTAAAATACTTCGTTGAACAAAAATCTTGTCCTCTCTCCTAGTATATTATGGACCTGATTTCTGTCAGACCCCCCTCCCTTTGTAGCAGTAGCCTTACCCTTGTGATCCGTGCCCTCCATTAGAGTGAATCTCTTTCACACGATGCAAATAATCCATTGGGAATTCATGAGCCGTTCTGGGTTCTATGAAAAACAAATATTCATAAAAACTGATTTATTTATTCATAAATAGATATTTCATATTGCACATTTTTTTTTATTCTCACAAATCACTGTGACAAACTTTTTTTTATTAACATTATAATCTATTGAGTCTAAATACTTAAAAAAAGCCATAAATTTTAAAGGAAAACTGATTCACAAAAAAATTCCAAGCTAAATAGGTAAAGACATGAACAGCTTGTTCTTGTTATTTATCTGTAGGTTTACTCACCAGACATGAAGAAAGTATCATGGGCGTCCCTGGCAGGATGTTGCTGTGGTTGAAACAGAGAGTCAAAGTTCCAGAAGCAGCTCTCTACGAAATTCTGGGTCGGCATTTCTGTGAAGCTGGAAACAGAAAAGTTTTTGTTTAATCTCATTTCTGGATCAAAATATCGAATGTGATGTGATGAATTTGCATATTTTACATGAAAATCAACAGAATTTTACAAGGCTAAACACACTTAATTTGGATGTTAATGTTATTTTCCAAATGATAAAATGGTCAATCACAGCATAAAGCAAATCATATAAAAGCATGGCAATACCCAGTTAATTAAAATGTTGTTTTTGCTCCTTTTAGAGGAATGCCTATTTTTTATATCCCTTGTTAATATTTTAACACTTAACTGGGAAATGAAAACTCCATGGCTATGAACCAACATGATGGACCTAACACAGAACATTCAGAACTACTTACCCCATTTCCAGGAAGATCTGTCGGTACTGGGCCCTGACCTTGAGGAGAGGGTGAAGGTGACCTGCTGGAGGGGGCACCCCAAGGGCATCAAAGTTGTACTCCTTAAAAGTTTTAGTTTTCCATGATCCACTACAAGCATAATCACACAGATCAAACCAACCATAAATACAATACACCAACTTTTATAGATGTAGGCCCTTCCACAATAAGAACCATGATGAACTTTAGGTATACTATCTATAAACTCAATATCCATTTATTTTTTTCTCATCCACCATACTAATGCAAAGGGCAATTCTGTTCATATCAATTTTATTTAACCAGTATAACCCCAAAAAATATTTCTTAATAAATTGATTTAATTGAAGTTTAAAACATTTAACATTTTCAAGAATAATCTACTGGTACTAGTATTTAACATGTTTATTTGTCAATTTCAAAGCGATAAATTTCATTTCTTTGTTTTCATTTTAAAGATACATGTATTACCTCTGTATCATTTCCGGCGTCAAATCCACCTCTGCTTTGCTGACAGTCAGAGTGAAGTTAGCTCCCTTTGACACTTTATAGCCTACTTCTTTTCTGCAAATAAAAACATCACAATTAAAATTCATGTAGGGTTTTTTAGAGCAATTCGTCAAAATCCTAGATCTATTGGTAAATGTTAAAATTTATAAACTTGGTTACAAAACATTTATGTTTAAGGTGCGCTCCATTGTACAGCAGATACTAACACTTCTGTAATGAGTTTCCTTTTCTTGAAGTCTGATTTCTGGTTTTCTGGGACACTTTTGGAGTCATTAGCTGCAAACTTCAACATGCTTTCCTGAACAGCATCTTTAATGCTCTCACTCTGTAATTAAGATAAAGACATAGTAAAAACTGTAAAATTTGTATTTCATTCTTGATTGACTTGGCAATTTGTCTCTGGAAGATTGCTTACATAGTACAACAAAGAAGGGGAATTGATGTTTAAATTAAAAATTTTGACTTGTAACTTGTTTTCAGGAAAACATTTTCATCTTGTGATTTGTTTTATTTCTGTTTTGAACAAATTGAAAAAAGAAGTTACCTACTTACAGATTGTTTACATTTTTACAAGGCTAGCATGTAAAATTTAATTTTAGATCACACACAAAAATGCATGGTACATGCACTAAGGTACTAAGGGATGTACTACACACTAACCTTTCTGAAAACTTTTGGTCCACCCTCACACGATTTATCCATGGAAATCCAACCTGCCTGCATGGCTTTGCTGAATCCTATCTTGGCATTAGGTACATTTTTCTGTAATATTCAAAAATTTCTGTAAACATATATTGGCCTTAACTATGTAAAGAGTCAGATTTTATAATCATTTGTCCTATAAATTAAACAATGACTTTTTATCTACATGAATATGATATATGCCTGGTTTACAGACAGAGTCACTTACTCCTTTATAAAGGGGGGGGGAAGTAAGAAAAGGAGAGCTACCCCATGAAGTAATAAAATATAAAGGGCTTCAGCAACAGGGAATAATATTATCAGGGTGCAGCAATTAAAGATGAGGGTGTGAAATACATGGATGGGGGATGACAACAGTATGAAAGATGAGTGTACGAAAAGTCACGAACAAGAGGGCAATTATGCCCAGGTGAGGATGTGAAAACGAATGAACAGGATAGTTTCACTGAAAAATGAGTGTGTGAAAATGCATTGACAATGGAGCAAGCCCCCCCCCTCAGCGAAAGAGAACAAGGAAGTGAGGAATATACAACCATTCCTTTACTGTTTACACCATAAATAAACTTATCCATAATAAAGTGGACCACATTGCTTGGTTTAACATTTCTAGAACTCTTTTAATACTGTATACAGGGAAATTTTCGCCCCCGTTTTATTTTCGCCCCTTTAACCCTCTTATTGATTGGGCGAATTTAAAACGGGCGAATTTATATAACACAGCATAAATTCTTAAACAGAACTATGAATGGGTGAATTTAAAATGGGGCAAAATTGTTCGCAAGTGCAAAAGGGGGAAAATAAGATGGGGCGAAAATAACCCTGTATACAGTAAAATGTGAAATTATTTACCCTAGTACTTATTGTTTAGACATACATAGGTATGTTTGACAATAGATGCAATATGATTTATTTTTTAAAAAAAGTTCAGTTAATTCCCAGTTGAATTAATTTGACAAAATACCACTTTCCATCGTCAGCTTTGACTGAATGAAGATGCTCTTGAAATTCAGGATATAATAATATAATCTGATGCTATTTTTTTTCTACATTAATTCAAAGAAACAAAAATGCTGAATGTAGATGTAGTTCCTAACAGTTAAAGTAATAAATTCAATTATCTTTTATCAAAAAAAGAAAGAGAAATTAAAGCTGCACAGGATTATATCAGTTTGACCTATAAAAAAAATATGTTTAACCATTGTAAAATTCAAAATAGTATACACTTGAAAGCTGACCTATTTCTTTACTGAATGAGGAAGAAGCTACGAAAACAGTTTCATCTTTTGTATCACACAGTAAATTCTGCTTTAAAAAAAAGTACATTCACTTTTTCAATCACAATTTAACCTTTCAACAAAAATCACCATCTTTTCCTTAAAGTTACTATGTATGGCAAATTACTATTACTTAAAAATATTAAAAAGGTAGGATACATGAATTTTGTTGAAATTTTATCCATACAAAGGAAGGATTACTTTTCAAATCAAACAAACCATAATTTCAGCCTGGGTAATGCCTTCAGATGGGACAGCATTGTATACCCTGGCCTCATAACTCCCATTTGCTGCCACATCTTTGCCTTCATCTGTTAATTGCCAATGTTTAGTAGAGTACTGTTCAACTTTGACAATCTAGATTTAATAAAAAGAAAACTTACCAAAATATTTATGAAACAAAGATTCTTTGTGACTTACAGACTAAAAATGATTAAAAGTCCTTTTCATTGAGGTAATCTAAGTTTTAGTAAATGATGGACAGGTATGGTATTATCAGATTAATTGATTGTATGTTGTTTAACGTCCCTCTCGAGAATTTTTCACTTATACGGAGATGCCACCTGATACGGTAACCACTTGCCAGTGGAAGGTTGCAAATTTTGTCCTAAACTCGGCAGTCAAGGCCATTGATTTTTTCGTGCCAGCACCTACTGCGACATGGGACCTCAGTTTATACGGTCTTATCTGAAGGACCAGTCTCCCACTCTCTACCATCGGCTCATACATTCACCTCTGTCGTTGGCTCGCGTATACACAGTGTTAAACACGAGAAATAGTGCGTTTGTTTTAATTCATAATAATTCAATTTCTATGATTATGTCTGATTTTTGAGATAGATATTGACTAAATCAATACAAAACTATTAATTTAAATTGAAACAATCCTTCAAATATCACGTTTTATACGTTATGTCAAAAATCTTGACGTGAGCCCATCGCAGAGGTGTATGAGAGAGGAACGAACGACAACTCTGCATGGGAGATTGCCAGTCTCCATGTCCCACAGTGAGATTCAAACCCACAACGTAAGGATCAACTCCTTACTTTGCCACTCTAGAACAGACCCACTGCGCCACGTGGGTGACTGGTATTATCAAAGTTCAACACATGAAAGAATAAAAAGAATTTCTATTATAAACAGGGAAAAAATCATGCCAAATATACCAATGGCACAATTGAAACAACTGGGGCATTTAGTGACATTTAAACTCTCTAGTGGGGAATTTTGAGTAATCGACCTGCAATTCTATATGAAATTTAACCAGTGTTAAATATCAGTGACCAAAATTTACTTTACCATTGGCAGAAAATTTAACCAATTGTAAAACTTCATAAAATAAAAAAATTATTGCAGATTATGAGCCTAGAACACACTAACGTGGTATAATCCGAATTTTCTCTACAATGATTTCATTTCTACAAAAAATCGTGCAACCGTATCAACAATGTCATGTAAATAAAAACATATGTATTATTTTAACTAAATTCTATACAAGATATCTAATCTGTTCAGAGACAAGTGAATATCTATGTTGATACTGTATAATATCACATATGGGGTGTCAGGTTGCATCATGATCATTACTGACATAAAATATTGGAACATCTTACATCACCAAGGGACTGAAGACTCTTTACTGCACCGACAATCTTTTGATGATCTTCTTTAATAGAGTTTGCAAGCTGCACCGTGTCTATCTCGCCATGTTTGTCCACTTCTGTCAGCACAACCTGTGACAAGTCGGCCATGCTGTGTTGTTGTGAAATTTCGATCGGGTGTGGGATTCCATCAAAAGTGCATAGCAGGACAGAAGATGGCTTCAGCTAGACTTCTGTGTGTTGTTAGGCAAGACTTATACCAGCCAATGCAAAGTTTAATATCAAGAAACTTATTCCGAAAGCAACAAGTAAGTATTTTAATGACCTCTTAATTAATTTACATTGACGAACCCTTGTTCTATTGTACGGAAACCACACTTAATGTCATTGCAAAATCCATAAGTATACAAACACCTGTAATGCCCTCTTTGGGCGTGGGTGGATATGAGGTATGATAGCACACATGTTACTTTTTAAGTTACACGTCGGTCACTGAAAAGTAAATTTGGACATTGTGGATTGGAAAAACTTCCATAGTGATTTTCTAGTGTTAAATGAGTATCAGGTGATTTTCTATGATTCTACATATAATCTGAGAATTAAAAAAAAAAGGCTTCAACTGTAAATACTATGCTTCAACTGTAAATACTATATCTAAAAGTTTAGAAATATGCTCTTAATAACCTATGTGTTCAGATGCAGTAATGTTTTAAGCCTTATCAACCATTAAGATAAAAAAATCTTTTTAAAAATTAAGCCAGAATTCCTGTAAAGTTATGTAGGTGAGCAGGTCAGACTCAAAGACATATATTGCTTTCCATTTGAATTCAGAAAATTAAAATTTATGTGTCAAAGAAAAAAGTATGCAGCTAGATGGAAATCTTATTTTGATTGGAAAAATTGAGAGGGTTTTAATTTAAAATAATTTTAATCTTGATCTTCCTTATAATACCATCAAATGCCATCTACATTTGAATAGCACAAGTTTATAGTACTTAATGAATGCTACAATAGTTGATGTAAGTTTGGTTTGTTTGAAGTCTAAATTCCTCCTGGTGACTGTACAGACTTAGAGATTAACATTCATCTGGATAATGGTATGTTTGAGTTATATGAGAGTGATGGTACACATGTTTGTATTGATGTTCCTATAAACTTGGACAAGTATAGGTTCTAAATACTCGGTGTTATATATTAATTCCTAATGGAGTTTACTCATAGATAGGATATATCCAAGTCAGATTTTGATAAATTTGTACTTTTACAGAATATAATAAATAGTGTATCTATTATGGAAATATGCAGATATATATAGACATGATGGAAGGGAGAAGTCAAAATTGAAAAGTATTTGTCAGTTATCAACATAATCAAAAATGAATGTACTTAAGTTTTTAACATGAATAATGTAGTAATGTGGAAGTTAATATAATGTGTTCTATAATTAACTCAGTAGCAATGTGGAAGTTGATATAATGTGTTCTATAATTAACTCATTATCAACTGTATAAAGATGAGAGAAATCTTTGATCTTGCTCTTCATTTGAATTCAGAAAATGAAATTGAATGTCGAAGACAAAAGTGTGGAGAGCTAAATGAATATTCTTATTTTGATTTGAAGGAAGTGAGAGTGCATTAAAATATTATCTAAATGATTAAATTAGAGTATAGAATTAAAAACTGCTCTTCAAGGAAATCTTCACTCATTAAACCTCAAGCATGTACACAATATCTATAAGAGTTTTTGAAATTTATAGTTAAAATACTGAATGCTTTTGTTTGCCATTTATACTGATAAAATAATAAGTATTATCAATTTTACTTTCTGTTGAACTTTTTCACACTTTTCTCTTAAAGGTTCTTGTAAAGTATTGACTTGTTAAAATGTTCTTAATTGTAGTTTGAGCTATTTTTGTATTAAAGGCATGTTAGAAACATTGAAATTTTTTGTCTGTAATGGCATTGTCTGTTTAGATCATTATATTATAGCTTCAGCGGTCCTTCAAATTCTTACAGTCTTGAATCGTCATGCAGGAGTAAAGTGCATTAGTTAATAGAGATTTTTTCCATGTTCTCCTAGATTACTGCAGATAAAACACTTATTGAGACATGGTAATGTTTAAGAGCTATTATCTAATATGTCACCATGACACTTCAGAATTAAACTGGGTGAAATATTTATTTATAATCCTCATGTGCAAGCAATGTTGAATTCATCAACCATCAGGTAATATCAAGTGAATTCATATTTTCGAATCACATTGAGCTACTATAATGAAAACGAGGAAATATTCTAATGAAGAAATGACTAACTATGGCTGTGCATATATTTCTAAGGATATCTAATGTTTGTGAACCAGGAACTTTGCAATGTAGGCCTCCTACACCGCCCACTATAAACAGTCTTGATTTAAATCTATCCATCCATGTCTTAAAAACGTATACACAAACTCTGGAATCTATTCATATGACGTATACAAACAGCTATTCAACAGAGGGCCTTTTATTGTAATACACATGGAAAAAGGGGTTGAATATGAATGAGTTTGCATAAATGCAATACACAATTTTTTTTATATCTCTCTGTTGAAATGTTGGGAACTTATGACAAAGTGTGTAATGCTGGTGTTAATTAAACTTAGGTTGTGACAAGAATGTGTAAGATCAACCTAACAGCTCTGTATAGGTATTTATTAATAACACATCTCATCATTCAATCCGGCCCTGTCCTGTACACAATGATGCTCCTGTTGTCCAATATGTACAATGTGTTACATTGTATGTAAACAATGAATGGGAATAATTTTGTTATTGATCAGAATGTTTAAAGGTTTTCATTATTGATTCATACTTCAAAGTGAAAACAGAGAGACAGAATTAATATGAAAAATATCTTCTAAGCACGGAACAGGATTGCAGTAACATGTATCTATAGTGATTATTAATATGATTTTTTAATTTACTCTCTCTCTGTCTTGATCTTGATTCTCTCTCTCTCTCTCTAATAATTTTACTGGTAAATTAAAATGTATCTTCTCTTTTTTTCAGATTAAAGCCCTAGTATGTCCATGTAGTTTTTATACCTCACAAACCAAAGGTAATTATTATCAACATTTCATTCAAATTCTTAATCCTGCCATATTTATATCACCCTGTATTCTGTTAAAAATTTTATAACAATTTTTGATCTGTTTATTCGAAATACTGACAAATTTTAGTTTTTCATCAAATTTTAATTTCTGTGACATTTGCATGGTATTCATGGCTGATCAATTATACATATTCAGATTGGAATTACAAAACAGATGAAGAGTTCACTGTTTAATAATAGAACAATATTGGGTTACAGAATCCCCTGGGTTATGGATGCTTTCATTAAGAGAGCTGTTAATTTAAATGTTTAAATATCTAGTCAATGTAAACATATCACTTTCATGCAAAAAATAAGAGAGCTAATACAGTAGAATTCACCAGAAAGATAATGATTGATACAGCAGCACTAAAGAGTCCTCGTTTTCCATTCAATGTCTCTTGATATTTTATTTTCTTGTTTATGTGGTCTTAATGGATCCATTTTTGCCATTAAAAAGCCATAAACAGAAATATTATTTACAGATATTATTTGGGTTATTGAGTAACACCTTAAAAGTGCAAGTGATGATCTTAAACTTTGCTAAATGTTTCGCATTGCTTTGATATCATGATCAGACAGATTTCATTGTATAATGTCATGTCAAGTAAATGTGATCCTTGATTAAACACTCTACTTAATTTTTTATATTGAATTTTATCATTTGAATGGATGTATAGCTTAAGTTAAAAAACAGAATTTTTTTATAAATTTCAAACAAATTACAGAAAAGTACATGAAAAATTAACTTGTTAGACATATGCAGGAAAATATTTCTGAAATTAAGGTAACACGCCCATGCTAAAGGCAAAATCAACAAGCAAACAGAATAGAGCTGTGAAACTCAGAAAGCACTGTGAAAACAAACATATAAAGAGCATTACAGGCACAAAAAATATATACCCATTGACAAAGTATTGAAGAATAGGCTTTTTAATAAGCCTGTTTCTGTGGTTGTGATTATAGTTTTATCGACTGGTCTGTTCTTCAAAGCCAGGGATCTAAGGCTTAATCTAGAGTCTCCAGGGGCCAGTGTTTTTTGTCCTTAATGATGGTTGGAATATTGTAGACAACATATTTGGTGATAATTATGTTGTTTAGTGTCTTTGAACTTTGGGTGGGAATATCATTTCCATACTTCTATGTAGAGAAAACTTATCGACTTTTTGTTATTTTTTTTTAAATATATACAAAAGATTTTTGGAAAATACTTAAATAATTGTTGTTAGAGAGAGAGAAAGAGAGAGAGAGAATGAATATATATTTGTCTGTATTATTTGCATTATATAACATATTAACATTAAAAAAATACTAAGCATTAGGAAATTCCACTGCAGCTTTCTACAAAATGTAATAGAAATATCAGTATATGTGCTCTGTTTTCTCTCAATACACCTCTGAGCTATAAATTCTTTCTTCTCTGGTAATGCATTTTGTCTTTCTTTTCTTGACATTTAGATCTATGACTAATGTAGACTGACAAAGGCCACACACTTCATTTTGTGCAAAAAATTATCTTTATTACTGCCATTTGCCATATTAATATGATCCGTAAAAAGTCATACACATTGAGAAAGCTATAACTTGTCATAAGTCTTGTTCTCATATATTGCATTAGTATAAGACTTTTAATCTTGCTCATGTCCTAAGGTCTTTATTCTCAGATTTAGGCGATATTCTTCAGTTTCCCTCTCTAAGAGAGTTAGAAACTAAGTGAAGGGTCAGCCGATAGCGGGCTAATAAGGAGCTATAAATGACAGAACAGATCTTCACGCCAGCCAATAATTTCTTCTGCAGCCTCGCCCCAAGCTCTAGTTATATAGGCTTATCATTATCATGTCTGTCAATTTAATATTGATATGCTAGACTTCCGATGAACTCTATCATCAGATTATTCAGATTTCTATACCCAGTGGACCAAATGTTATCAAATTGTATTTACATATAGTCCAGGTACTTAATATTCTGTTATAAATATATATGAATATTTATTAAAGTAATCATTTGTTAGTTTCATAATTATTTTCCAGTGAAAGTTAATGCCTAGATATAATTCTCTTTCAAGTAAAGTTTTTTTTATCAGTCATGTACGTACTGTATTTTAATTGTAAGTTTTCACAAATTTTGTAGTTTTTTGTTTGAAGTCTGTATTTATATCCATTATTCTCATTAGTTAAGGCTTAATTTATAATATTTTCATCAACATTAAGCACAATTCCCACAATATACATCCCATATTTCCTAAATTCTTCTGATTAACAGGTGCTTTGTGACTGTTTCTTAAAGATGTTACATGCATACTAATTCAGTGCTTCATCATGCTCATTCCTGATTGTTTTCCGCAGTATTTCTGACACTTTTGGACAGCTGAATTTATTGCATGATATGCAGTAAAACATGCTTAAAGCAAACATGTTTATAAAGATTTGATGCTTATAGCAGGTGATTCTCATTCTCTGTGGCTTTGAAACATATTGCTATTGTGAACCTTACGGGTATGAGGAATTATGTATATATAATTAAAACATTTTTGTGACGTCATCTTTTGTTAAACCTGGTTCAATAAATTTGTTATTGTCCTGCACCCAGTCCAATAAGTTACCTGTAGGTGTCCAATAAGATTCAACTTATTGGACAGGTACAGGTACCGTTAAAATGAGAACAAAGGGCGAGGCAAATAAGTAAACACCACGTAAAAGGCAATGACAAATCAAACAATTTAATATGAACAATGTAGGAAATTAGTAGCGTTAAATGTTAATTTTTCACAAAAAATCCTTTTGAAAATGGCACAAATAATCCAGTGAATTGAATGTCTCAGATTCATTATCGTAAACGCATCCGTGGCTCCGATAATAAATGTCCTATATTCACCATTCCATGCTATATAATAGATTCATTTCACAATGATTGATCCATGGAACATATATAGAATCCAATGGACACAAAAGATGAATGAGAAGCATGTGTTTTCTTACACACTACCTTGGACTTTTTGTTTATTGAAATATTCATTTTTCCGCATTTAGCACAAAATTTAGCTCACGAAATTCCAACGGAATCTGTAATTTTGTCTGGTGATTTAAGACCATTTGTCCACCTAGTCCTGCGTCGTTTTAGCGAGTATCTGTCGTTTTAAGGAGTGGCTGGAGTCAAATCCTTCCGAGTTCGAAACCTGCTCACAAAAGAGAATTGATTTTTGAAAAATACATCAGGAATAATCTCCCAATTTCATAGAAAATGCTTTAATAAACAGTTGTTTGAGTAAAATCTTTCATATCTTATTGCTTAACAAAAATTACCTTTGAACGGGAACTGTTTCTTGCAAATTCCGAAACATAAGAATAGATATCCGGATTTCACAGTAAAAACCTGAACTGAGGCATCTTGGTGTAATCGATAAATGGCATCGTCAAAACACCCGATTCTGAAGGTCTTTTTTTTCGAAATTAAAATGTACGTCTTCATCCATGGTCGTTGCGTTGTAAAATGAATAAATTGTAAAGAATTTAGAAGAACTGACTTTTACGCATGCGTAGTATATATAAAAAATGTCGCAATGCGGATAAATAAGACTAAACAAAGTTAATGTTCATATTTATCGATACAAAACACCTCTCGATGATTCCTACCATTAATAAAGACAGAATAAGAACCAAAACTGGTTTTCTTTGGCCTAACTTGATGAACAGTGCCAGGTAGTCATCCAAGCAGAACGAGACCTTACCTGTGACTGTCCAATAAGTTAACAATGGACGTGTTCGACAATGGTGAAATGTTTTAAGTAAGTTATAAGCCTCAAACTGACCATTATGTCAGATATTAGACTCTCCTCAGCGCTCACGCGCCTCTGGTCGTCTAATATCTGACATAATGGACAGTTTTCAGCTTATAACCATTACTTAAGCAAAATCATGGGTCTGTCCTGGCAATTTATTATTGGCTTGTAGCTTAATTGATTTAATCTGCACACTGCACAATCAGATAGTTCCATATGATATATCTTTGTATATCTTTAAAGATGTACCCGGTACATCATCTGGTTTGATCTCTCTCTGAACAGATAGTCTCTTGCTAACAATAGGTCATTTAACATTTTAAACAAATCAGTGATTATTTAACAGTGCAGAAATACGTATGTTTATATATCCTTTAGTTTTTAAAGATGGCTTTTAGAACATTTCAGTGAGGTATGGCGTGTTAACAATATATCTTGATAGATATCCTTCATGATTAAAATTTGATTTATCCCCTCTATTATGTGTGTGTGTGAGAGAGAGAGAGAGAGAGAGAGAGAGAGAGAGAGAGACAGAGAGAGAGAGAGAATGAGGTTCATGTAGCACACTGGGAACATATTTATTATTTTCAATACAGATATAACAGGTATTGGAGGGATTATTTTTTTCATGAAACCAGTATAAATTTGGGCTTTATCTAATATGTCAAAGCTTAGAAGAATCTCAGAGCCCAAGTCTGATATTGACAAATATTCTGAGATAAAAATACCCTCATGTCAAGGTATATTTTATGGCTACAGTGTTTTGATACATGTATAATCAAAGATAGTCTATTTCTTTAAGTGTACTTAGTCATTGACATGACTGTTTACTTGCATTTGCAGTGAAACATTTGTGATGTTTCCATATAGATTTTGCCAAACCAACACATGGCTATCAGATGTTTGATTGATATAAACTTGCCATATTCTTATGAATATTCATAGATTTATAAAATTTTCATGAGGCAGCCTTTCACGTTATTAAGATAAACAAAGATAAGACAAGTCTTTTTTTTATTCCTTGTGGGGCTTTTCCAATTTGCTTTGTAAATCTTCAACATGTCTCTAGTAAACATGGTTATATATAAAAATTGTTATTGGAAACTGGCTGAATTTGTATTCCACTGGAAGAATTGATTGAGTAAACCTCACAGGAGAAATAAAGTAGTATTCTAGGGAAATATTGTTACATCCTGCATAAGAACTGCAGACTTCTTTATATGGATGGGAATTTGATCTTATAGTCTCTTATGAGATGCTCATGAAGACAAATCACATCGATTGAAGCCAGTCTTTTATGACTAAAATACATGCGTTTATGAGATTTCAATTTTATTTTTTTTTGCAACTTAAAGAATGCATGTGCATCCATAAGACATCATCAATTTTGGTTTGGCTTGTTTAAAAAAGAGAAGTAAATTTCAAGAGCAGAATTAATTGCACAACATTATGTCAAAGTAACACGGAACTTTTTTTGTGTAAAAAAAAAATTGTGTAAAAAGTATCACAGCGATCTTGAAAATCTCAAGAGTCATTCTTTATGTAGGTGGAAATTGGTTTTCAACAAGTCAAGTAGATTTCTGAATGTATTTACTAATACATGTAACATATGTATGTATACTTATATCCATTATATTTAGCCAGTCAGTTGATTTAACTGAAGCTGCTTTCTGCTAAAGGTTCTAAATGGTACCCAGATGTACAGCTGCATATGTAATACACTTACATCACATTACAGTGGTCCAGTCAAGTCATTATAAATAAAAGATGTAGCCTGTGTTTTTCTTTGTATACTTTGTAACCATATGGATTTGAGTATATCTATGGGAAATGAGTACTGTATGTTCAGAGTATCAAAGCAAAAAATCATGAAATTTCAAAATTGAAAAAAAAAATTAGTACCTTATTTAGTATGGAAGGTAGTTAACATTTATATTTGAGGAAGGTAATAAATACTTTGAGATTACAGTAAAACACAGTTATGTCAAATATGCTGATGATTACACTGAAGATTTCATTCCCTGTAATTTTACGATAAAGTGTTATATTGTTTCTTTTTGGTTTTTCAGATTTTTCAGAAGCCAGAGTAGAAGTCAGGAATGGCTTGTCAGTGTTTACAGTGCCTTTACCCTCCAGGAGGGAAGATTGTGAATTCACCCTCAAACCTGTCTCCCAGACGGTGGGGGATCTTCTCCATTACATGATGCTGGAGGACGGGGGCATTGATAGGGCAGCTGTATATACTGATGGTAAGTCATCAGGGGGCATTGATAGGGCAGCTGTATATACTGATGGTAAGTCAGGGGGCATTAATAGGGCAGCTGTATACTGATTGAAAGTCATCAGGGGGCATTGATAGGGCATCTGTATACTGATGGAAAGTCATCAGGGGGCATTGATAGGGCATCTGCATACTGATGGAAAGTCATCAGGGGGCATTGATAGGGCAGCTGTTAATACTGATGGTAAGTCAGGGGGCATTGATAGGGCAGCTGTTAATACTGATGGTAAGTCAGGGGGCATTGATAGGGCAGCTGTTAATACTGATGGTAAGTCAGGGGTCATTGATAGGGCAGCTGTTAATACTGATGGTAAGTCAGGGGTCATTGATAGGGCAGCTGTTAATACTGATGGTAAGTCAGGGGTCATTGATAGGGCAGCTGTTAATACTGATGGTAAGTCAGGGGTCATTGATAGGGCAGCTGTTAATACTGATGGTAAGTCAGGGGTCATTGATGGGGCAGCTGTTTATACTGATGGTAAGTGAGGGGGCATTGATAGGGCAGCTGTATATATTAATGGTAAGTGAGAGGTCATTGATAGGGCAGCTGTACATACTGATGATAAGACAGGGGATATTGATAGGGCAACTGTGTACATGTATACTAATGGTATGTCAGGGGGCATTGATAGGGCAGATGTGTATACTGATTGTAAGTGAGGGGGCATTGATAGGGCAGCTGTATATACTGATGGTAAGTGAGGGGGCATTGAAGGGGCAGCTGTATATTTGTAATAGTAAGTCAGGAAAGAAGAAGTTCCAACCTAGTAAGGGAAGGGAAATTCTGCTAAAGCAATAAAACCCTGCTAAAGATTAAAGCTAAAGCAGAAATGGGATGGCAAAGGAATGGAAAATCCACCAAAGCAGAAGAAAGGGGAAATTCTCAATTATCAGAAAGGAGGGAAATATTCCATTCCTTGCTAAAGGAATGGGAACTTCTTTATAAACAGAAAGAGGGAATATTTACCGAAAAAAAAGGGAATGAAATTCCATCCCTAGCAAAAATGTGGAAAATCAATCTACCGGTACAAAAGCAGGATGGAGGAATGGAGGGAAATTCAAACTTACATTAGTAGAAGGGTTGGAATTCCAACTTTGCAAAGGGATTGAAATTTCACATGATCAGAAAAATTGAAAATTCCATCGCTTGTTGAACATGTTGAAAGAAAGGGATATCCTACATATATAAAGAATGTTAAAAATTGTAATTAATTTTCCCATAGTTTTAGAAGTTTAACCCATTTGTATTTGTTATGATGAGCTACAAATAACTAAAGTGCCTTTGAAGAGATATTAAAAATAAAGCTCCTATACAACCTGTAGAGTTTAACAAGCTAGCAGTAATTTGTCTTTCATGATATTAAGTTTTTTTTTTGAAAAATTTTCACAACTAAAGAACAGTGAAAAATCTTAAGAAAGTACAAGTAGTACATGTATTAAGATGACCAAAGTATTTGAACAGGATGATGAGCAATTACATCAAACACATTGTCAAGTATCCCTTCCTTCCTGTGAATGACAACTACCGGTAGTACATTTACAATCCTATATATGTATAGTAGAGTCTGTGTTAGATATGTGACAGTAAAATGGCTTATTTATTAACAATAATATGTGTTTCACACACACTTTCATACCATGTGAAAGACTGGGGAATTAGGTTGTAGTATGTCACTCTACTTTCTACCCATCTAAAACACAAGGAAATTTTGAACAAATTTAGAATGCATCTCAAACATTAGAAATTCTGAAAAAATTTAGAATGCCATTTTTGATGAGGGAAAAGGGGAAAATATGTAGGCATAAGCTTGAAATACTGGTACCTTTGCATGTGAAATATGTCTTGGGCAATATGTAATGAAAAATACAAGATACTTAACTGAAAGTTAATTATACCCCCCACAAACGAAGTTTGAGGGGGTATATAGGAATCACCTTGTCCGTCTGTCCAGCTGTCTAGCTGTCCGTCTGTCTGTGCAAACGTGTCCGGTCCATATCTTTCTTACAGAAGAACATTAGAATCTACTACTCCACACAAAGAATGCCCATGACCTAAGTGTGTGTCATGACCTTGACCCAAGGTCATTTGGGGAAGTTCAAGGTCATTGGAAGAAAAAATTCATAATTTGTGTACGGTCCATATCTTTCCTATGGATAAACTTGCTAGGTTCTAATTTCACTAAAAGATTGCATATAACCTAAGGGTGTGTCATGACCTTGACCCAAGGTCATTTGGGGAAGATCAAGGTCACTGGAAGAAAAATTTCATAATTTTGGTCTGGTCCATATCTTTCTTATGGATAAACTTGGTAGGTTCTCATTTCACACAAAGATTCCTCCTGACCTAAGGGTGTGTCCTGACCTTGGGTCAAGGTCATGTTGGGAAGTTCAAGGTCACTGGAAGAAAAATTTCATTATTCATGTCTGGTCCATATCTTTCTCTATTATGGAAAAACTTGAATCTACTACTTCACACAAACATTGCTTATGACCTCAGGTTGTGTCATGACTTTGAACCAAGGTCATTTATGCAAGTTCAAGGTCATTGACAGAAAAGTTCATAATTAATGTCTGGTCCATATATTTAGTCTATTTTCCTTATTAGGCTGCACCTTTGTTTCATTTATAAAAAATATAATGAGCAATTACATTTGCACTAAAAATGTTTTAGCATTTCTCTTTTCTCTTAGATCCATAAAATATTCATGATTTAGCACTTTTGAAAAACCCAGTGGGGGGTATTTTGTCCAGTTTGAACAGTTCTAGTTTAAGGCTTGTTAGATTCTTTTTGAAGATAAAAATTTACAAATGTAGCTAAAAGTTACAATTTTCTACATGTAAAACTTATCGGGGTTTGCATCTCAATAGATAACATATTGATTTTAGGAAATGTTGAAGAATTCAAAGCTCACCTTAGGCAAAGGCTTAAGTGGGATTTTCTGTACAATGTATTGCAAAGTTATAAAAAAAAATTGGAGTCATTTACTAAGTTATATTTATATGCATTCCTAAGTTGCATAAATTTAATATTTTTCCCCAGTTTGGACTTAGGGAAAGGAAGGGTTAACATTAGATTTGGGATCAAATTTGATACAATGCACGGTATATACATGGAAAAAAATCCTTATTTTGCATTTGAATCCATGAATTGAGAGAAATTGATCAAATAATTATAAGAAGTTAAATCATAAAAAATTTAACATGTCCAGACAGACATTGGTTAACTAATATGTTTGGCTGTGTCAAAATTTGAGCATTTCAGGTGGTTAGACACAAGCTTACTTCAAACACTGGATAAGGTCATGATCTTTTGGGCTAGGATCGGCAGCAATGTGATAACAGAATTTTTAATGACAATTCACAATAATGTGAATAAAGAGAGATTTTTTTTATTTTTTTTGAAAAAAATCTGATAATGAAAAACACTAAGGCTGAGGTAATTCAGGTGAGCATTGTGGCCCATGGGCCTCTATATAATTGTGTCCATTGACATCATTTTAGACTGTTCATATTAGTTATGCAGTTTCCATCAGAAATAAGAATGTGATTGTGTCTGATGCATACTTTTTAAAATGTTGAAAAAAAAGGATTCAAAAATATTGTTTAAATCGAATTTAATGTCATTTGAGGTACTTCTTTTTTTACAAGACAAATTATTTTTATTTACAGATGGTGTCAGGATATCTCGATCCACAACCATAGATGTTTTGTTAAGGAACAGCTTTAAACTTGTGATAAATAGCACAGAGTATGACATAAAGTCTCCAGAAGGATTTGGTAAGATCTAGCTGCTATGGATATCCCATCAGGGTTTCTTTTCAAGCACTAAAAGGAAAAGGTCCAGGTTCTAATTTGACCTATATGTAAAATAAGAAATATACAGGTCAACCTTGGTATCTTGAACATTGATATCTGGAATATTATGGATATGTCAAAATGGTTTGGATGTTCTGAACACTTTCTCTAAATATTTTACCCTGGATAATTCAAATCCTCAGATATCTCGAATTTTCCCCCTCAGAGTGGGAAATAATGAGGTTTGACTGTATGTGAACAACATATTCTCTGTTGTGCAGTACAGTAAAACACTTTATTATACCTTTAAAAATTTGCAGTGTTGGTGAAATTTGGAATCAAAGCTTGGGAAATCATTCAAAAAACCTATAATTTTCCCTTTAGGGCATTTTCAAATGAATTATCCCTATTAAGCATTGTTTAAGCTTTTAAAAAAAACAGATCTGTGATGTCAAGTGAGTAATTAACAACGGGTATAGTAATCAGCTGTTTTCCATGTGGGCTTAATAAGCTTTCTGAGAAATGTCTATTTGAACAGACAAGGACTTGGAGCTGTAACTCTCATTATTGACCATAAACAGAGACATCAGATGGTGATCAGTTTCCCTCTAATGAAGTAGCACAGCTTGTTTAGACGTGTACAAGCTGTTTAGTGGTCATTACACCTAGGCTTCTAGCATTGGCGGCTTTCATTAAAAGTATTTCTCTCATAAAAGGATCAATATCTGTTACTTAAATGAAATAACTTGTATGTTTTCATCATGTCATTAATAGTCCTTGATTCAATATCAAAGAAAAGGTTAAACCAACAGAAGAATGGAGATTTTGTACTTTACCAGGCCACTTCATAACTACCAAATCAAGTGTGATTTAGCCATTGATCAAGGGAGGACTTTAATTAAACACTTTTCTAAAGTCTCCCCCAGCTCAAATTTCAACTGTTTAATCTTGTCAGTGTTTAGCATGGAGGATAAAAATGTAGTATTACCTGTGACTTACATGGTCAATAAAATTAGAAGAATGACAGCTTTTTAGCATGGTGAAGGAAGGCATTTCTCACCTTTTTGTTTATGACCAACAATGTTGACTCTATGAAGTTTTACATGTTAAAAAAAATTGTGATTACACTTAAAATTTCTTTGATCTTTAAATTGCTTTGCTTTTTTCTGGCATATCAACTGCATCCTAGCTGTTAAGGGTGTTCTTATATTGGGTCAAGTTTTCTTAAAATTCAATATAGTTGCTGTACATGTAGCTGGTCATTTCATATTGCTGTCTGGAAGCTTAATCTGTATATTCTCTGTAGAGAAGTGCAGGCCAATGCCTGTCCACTTCTCTAGAGAGAATACCTCATAATTTGTATCAGACAATACAGTTAAAGCATTGTGATAATTAGAATTGTTACCCTAGTATTGTGATACATTAGCACTGCTGCAGTATACATTAACTATAGGTGATGTACCATTAGCCAGTAGATTCAGTGTGAAATCAGTTGTAAGGTCTCATGTATTCCTTTGTCATACACATGTAGATGTTTATCAGCTGTTTCTGCCTCAGTATTAATTCAGTAAGTTGTAAGTCCAGTGTATCCAATTGCTCTGGGTCTTGTTGATGTTTATCAGTTGTTTCTTCACTGTTTTTGTCTAGACGTCTGTGAAACCCATATTGGTTGCAAACATGCATTGTACATTAATGTCAATATGAGTTTCTCATGCATATATCATAATCATGAACTGAGCTTTTTAGCTAAGGAACATGAAGCCTAGCTGCTAGAGCAATTATACATGTATACGATATATGTTTGTAAGGCATGAATACTGATTTAAAGGATAACATTTAGTCCTCAGAAATACAGATATGTTTGTGTATTCGTGCTGATCAAACTGCTGATTTAATCAAACTTTCAGGGACCACTTTACATGTATAACGGGCAAGGAAATATCACCTTAAAAAATGAATTTTTAATTACTAATGCACTCTTGAAAGCAAACTTATAGAAGGAAGTTTCTACACTAAATAAATTCTATCTCCTCTATCTTTGACATATTGACATCCAGAGAGAGAGAGAGAGATGTTAGATGTTAGATAGATACAGCCAGGTGCATGTTTTGGCATCAGATGACCTTCTGACCTTCAGTTTCTACAGATAGCCAAGGTCGATGACCTCAGGATTTTAATTCTTAGGCCTCTCATCATGATCCTGCTGAGAATGAAATAAACTTTTCATTGTCTACCATTTCTGGGCAGGTTGTTTATGAGAAATTGAAATCATCTCCAATAATAGATTGGGTTTACTAAATGTGATAGATATTCCATCTTTTGATTTACAGAGTTAATTCAGCTGATCGATAATCAGTGCTGTGTGAGATGTATAGTTTAACAATTTTACTTGCATACATACTTTAACTTCCTTAATTAGTCTGGTATATAGGAAGGTTAAATAGTGTACAGTTGACTTATATTGTGCCTTCTGTAACGAAAACAAACATACCACGGTACTAGCCATACCAGCAGACATACTAGCTACATGTACAACTTAATGGTACTGTGCATATTTAAATACATGTAATTAGAAAACTTGGTTAGTTATTGGGTGCACATCTCAGTCTCATACATGTAGACATGCTGTGTTAATGAAGATCATCAGTACTAGCTATACTGTAAGTTTTGTTTAGACGTGTATAACAGTGCAGATTCTGGCAGATCCCTGCAGCTGTCATCTGAGTGTTTGTGGTGCATTACGTGGGTGGCTATTGTAATGTGCCGAGAGCAGCTAGTGTTATAATGGCCTACCACGTTTTCCTATATTTGAATCAATTGGTGGTGTATTTTAAGTCATGTAATATTTATACCCTACCTGAGAGCTAGTATCAGAGTAGTGCAGTGTTGATTGTGCCATTTCTAGTCTGTAATCTGCATGACATTTATCAAATACCCAGGGAGTCCCAATATAAATTGATTTATTGCCCAGTATCCCACTACAAGGCTAACACTAGCATTTATATACAACACATACAGGGTATTGTTATGATTATATTGTTATATCACACACAATGTTTGCTGTATTGATTCACCTGTAAAAAATATTGTTAATAAAGTATGAGTTTTAGATCCTATAGCTACAAATAAATTATGGTCTTGATTTACCTGGGGGTGTTTGAGCAAATGGAAAATAAGGTCACCAGATATTTTCTTTCCCCACTAAGAAAAAGAAATATATCCAAGTATCAACATTTTTACATTTTTCAAATTAATACAGCATAAAGTATTTTATTTGTGTTTAATTTAATAGATATTGTATAAATGTATAAGCATGTTAAGTCTGCATTGACATTTATTTTATAAAGTTTATACTGGGTCAATAACACATTTGAAATACATGCTTACAATATTCCTAGATCATATTAGTTTTCATCCAATGACCATCTAGCTCGCATATATGGAATTTATTAACCTCTTATTAAAGACAATGTACTGAAGCTGGGAATTTCATCTGAACTGGTTGTCATATAAAGCATCCTTTACCAGCTAGGTGATGGGAATATAATTTTTTTGTGTGCAATACATGTATTTACATTTGAAAATAACACTTTTTGTAAAAGGTAAATATATGTATTACTGATGAGGTATAGCTTTTAAAAATAAATCAGTGGTTAATACTTGAACTTTTCACATACTTTTGGAAGCTGATAAAACACTTGAAACATTCCTAATAAGACAGCCTACTGTTTGACGTCAAGTCCTAGGTATAGTGGACCTTCAGATATCCGGATGCCAGATATCCGGATGCTTCAGTATCCGGATGACTTTTCATCGGAACAGAATTTTTTAATGTTAGATTTTCTTGTTTAATTGGTAATTCAGATATCCGAAATTGACAAGGAACCAAAGCGTCCGGATAAATGAGGCTCCACTGTAATACATTTATGTACTTTTGCCTTACTGATTGTTTGAATTATTTGGCTGTCACTTATTGAAAAAAAGTTTTGTCCTGGAAATCTTGGGAGATTTAGAGCAATCCTTGACTATAATTCACTGCTTAAGTAACCATGAAAAAATCGCATACAAATTATAATTGAGAATTCAGACATGTAATTAAATCATCAGAGAGGACCATGCTAATAGTAATAATTCTGTTTTTCAGAAGCTGCAACGAGTGAAGATATTAAAGACCTGTCCAATGCCAAGAACCTAATTGCTCATCTCTACTCAACAATGAATGTCGAACAACATCAGATAGAGAAAGAAAAAGAACTCCTGCAGAAACTAGAAAACCTCAAACTAGAGTTAATTCCCATGGAAAAAGTACTTGGATTAATACTATGTATCTTAACTCACCAATACTTTATTTTTTAGAAAATGGTGATTTTTTCCCTGGTATTATAAAAAAAGAAACACTTTTTTTTTTAAAGATACATAATATATATACCAGTCTAAGACCAAATCTTAATTTACTATGTAAAAATTATCTTTGCAGAAAATGGATACTCTAAATGCCATGGCCAAGCGACGTACAGAGATTTTATCCTGGGGGGGTCTGGCTGCTATGGGGATACAGTTTGGGTTCCTGGCTAGGCTGACATGGTGGGACTATTCCTGGGATATTATGGAACCTGTCACTTACTTTGTGACCTATGGAACAACCATGGCTATGTTTGCATACTTTGTTCTCACTAAACAGGTGATGAAAGATTTTTATTATGTCCTGCCATGAAAATGGCCGGAGAATATAGATTTTGTCATCTCCATCTTCTGTCTTGTCCCTCTGTGCCTCTTTGCATTTAGCTCAGTTCAAAGATCAGTTTCAAAGAAATTATTCAAGATATTTTTATAAAACTACCTAGGCTGTTAGATATTGATGAGAACTATTCAACTGCATCAACATTTTCTTACCTTTACCTTTCCTTTGAACTCTGTTTTCTTAAATTCTATTCAAGATACTGTGCTCAAACTTCATATACTGATGCATACTGATGAGAGCTATTCAACTGCACCAACATTATATGACCTTGACATTTCCTCTGACATTGACCTCAATTTCCCTAAATGAGTGTTTAACTCAGTTTTTAAGACTCTATTCAAGAAAGTATAATCAAACTTAATATGCTGATATCATACATATTAGTAAGAGCTATTCAACTGCATCAAAAAAATTTCGACTTTGCTCTTACCTGTGACGTTGACCTCACTTGTCTTTCATTCCCATTTCGCTCAGTTTTAAAGACACTATTCAAGAAATTATAATTAAACTTTATATGCTGATACATATTAGTAAGAGCTGTTCAATTGCATCAGAAACTTTGACCTTGCATTTACCTTTGACCTTGTGTAAAGTTTTTGTGGACAAACAGTCAGAGCAAAAACTATTTATCCCCAAATCTTCGATTACAAACAAAAAGAAAGCAATATAGGGTCTTAGTTTCCTATACTAATATGCTAAAATTCCAAAAGCTTAGTAATGCAAAAAATGGTTCATGGGACAAGGTTTGGGCTAGGTTAGGGGTCAAAATTGCATAAAAAATATCTGCTAGAAAAATACAGGTTCAATTTATAGATTTGAAAATTATGTTGATTGTGTTTTATCAACAAAGGTTATCTTGGATGTGATTTTGAATGCTGAAGCCCATGAGCCTATCAATATGACTATTAATTAAGTGTAAATGCTGGTTTGTATTAAAGAATATTCTTGCTTAATCAGGAAACCTCACCAAATTTCAGTCATAATCTTTTGTAAAATTTGAAAAGTCTAGAGTAATGTAACTGATCTTCATAAACTAATAACCTGATATGGAACATTTACTTGTAGGAGTACAACTTTGTGGAGGTAAAAGATCGACAACACTTGCTCTCTGTGCATGGCAACGCAAAGAAGACGGGACTTGATGTAGCTAAATATAATGAACTGAAGGAGGCTACCGCTAAGCTTGAGTACGATATCAAACGGCTGAGAGACCCCTTACAGCTCCATGTACCCATGATGGACCCACCAAAAGCACTGAAGTGAAGACACTCTAGTACAAGAGTATCATGGCATTAACTTACTAGAAGATTGCATTGGTTAGGTTGGGTTAAGATTTAGTCTGTTCAATTAACATAGGTGTATAAAACTTGTAGTCTTTCTCTTTTTTTCCCTCTATAAACTAATCAGATTTATTGAGATTTGAACAATTTTTTTTTTTGGACCTTACAAAAGAAATTCAAATTACTAGTATATTGAATAAGTTGATATTATGCTGGCCAGGTCCTTTTACTGAACAGAACTAAACCCTGTTGTGTTGTTTACCACCAGAAAGGAGTATTTTGTTTATTGAGCCCTAAAGTGTTAAAGAAAGCAGATGCAGCAAAACAAGATCAAAGTATCAACCATTTTGTTATTTTTTTTTTCCAAAGACCTTAGTTTTTCAAGGTTATTATAGTTGGCGAGCAAGGTCAGATCAAATCCCCGGATCAAGAAAAAATCATAAGGTTTAACGAACAAAAAATTGAAGGTAAGAGATTGTAGGCAATGATAAGGTCATTATGAAGTAGTAGCGTTCTGTTTGGGCAGCCACTGTGCAGTTTTTGTTTGCTAGTCACTTGATGGCCAGTTCTTAAATTTATAATGAGAACAAAGACATTGGTAAGAATTTTGATAATGCCTGCTGAATGAAGACAATCTCAATATTAATGCAGTGAGAACATTTTGTGTCCCATCAGTTTTCGTCAAGTTTTCGCCTTCCACTGATGGCCCCGATTGTGTTACAGTTGTCAACAGTAATTCACTGCCTACCACCATTGTAAACATCATAACTAAAATAACTTGAGCTTCTTAGATTTTCAAACATTTATGCATTCAGTGAAGGAGCTCCAGCAACACTAAACAAATTGTAAGTCTTCACTCAATTAATGTTGAAGGGCAAGAAGATCAAATGACAGAAAAATCTGGAGAAACACGAGTTATTAATTTGTACATTGAAGAGAAATTAAATTATCTAAAATATGAATGTGCACATGTTTTGATTCAATGCATTTATTACAAAGCCACTGATTTTCATGAATTTAACTTTTAGTTTTGTTTCATTGAAATTTTCTCAACCTCTTTTACATGTATTGCTTAAAAACTCTCTACTTAAATAAATCTCTCTACAATGAATCCTTCATCACAAAGATTTGACTGTAAGGTTAATAGCTGGAAAATGTTCCTCCAATTTTTAAAATTTCTGTACTTCAGAGTTTTAATATACATGTATATTAATGTCACAAACAGATTGTACATTTGAAAGTAAAGTTATATGTAAGAGTTCATTTTTAGCTCTACTAGTCAGAGACCAGAAGAGCTTATGCGATAGTAATGCGTCCGGCGTCCGTCCGTCTGTCTGTCCGTCTGTCTGTAAACAATTTTTCAAATGCTACTCCTCCTACAGTTTTGGTCTAATTTCAATATAACTTGGCAAACAAGTAGAATACACTAAGATACATAAATCTGTGTATCGGTTTTTGATTTCGATGAACGGTGTTGCCATGGTTACTAAAAATCGAAATTTCTGTGAAATTCTTTCAAAATGCTACTTCTCCTACAGTTTTGGTCTGATTTCAGTATAACTTGGCACACAAGTAGACTACACTAAGATATACATAATTCTATGTATCGGTTTTTGATTTCGATGAACGGTGTTGCTGTGGTTACTAATAATAGAAATTTCTGTGAAATTCTTTCAAAATGCTACTCCTCCTACAGTTTTGATCTGATTTAAGTATAAATTGGCACACAAGTAGACTACATTAAGATACATAAATCTGTGTATCAGTTTTTGATTTTGATGAACGGTGTTGCCGTGGTTACTAAAAATAGAAATATCATTCTGTAAAATTGTTTCAAAATGCTACTCCTCCTACAGTTTTGGTCTGATTTCAATATAACTTGGCACACAAGTAGACTACATTAAGATACATAATTCTGTATATCAAATTTTAATTTTGATGAACGGTGTTGCTGTGGTTACTTAAAATAGAAATATCTGTAAAATTGTTTCAAAATGCTACTCCTCCTACAGTTTTGATCTGATTTCAATATAACTTGGCACACAAGTAGACTACACTAAGAAAATAAAGAGACTTTATCAATGATCATTATTCTATTTATTGCTGTTGTAAAGTTTCAAATCCCAGCTGCTTAAGTACTTTTCTCTTCCTTTGCTATAAGTTCAAACCAGTAGAGCTTCAGTCTCGACAGAGACTTCTGGTTATTTATTTCCTATGATTTTATAACCTTTTCCATGATATAGTGCTATCCATCTGTTTATACTGTTAAAATTTCTTCCATGCTTCCATTTTGTTTTAGTTTAAAACTTGCTGTACATTGTATTTATATTAAGTTTATATCTTGTTAGCATTGTTAATTTTTTACCCTGAATATAAATTCAGATGATATAATATGTACTTACTACTGTAAGGGTACAAACACAAACTTTTATTGCACATTATAATCGATTATTTAGGTAGGTGGGATATATATGTAACTACAAAGAAATGTTCTTTCACAGCTGTTTTCATTTGAGCACAGAATGATTTGTGTTTGGTTATTTCTACATTTGTAAAGTTGTAACTCACTTTACCTCTATAGCAGTACATATCATAATATAAATATCATACTACTGAAGTGTAATGATGCATGAGTCTTTAAAACTAAAAATAGGTTTTAATTTATTTTGCATTTCTCGGAATTGAAAAAGTATTAAGTTATTGAACAGTGGACGAGTTCAGCATTGGTTTTGTAAAGTAGTCGTAACATGCACAAATACCAATTACTTCAGAATCTGCACAATTGTGAATGAATTGAACACAATGTGATACAACCGAGATATTTTTCTACACCCCTTTATCTCCTGTCCCCCTAGATTATGTATACCGTAGATCCTCCTTTAGGAGAGTCTCTATTGCTTAATTGTATTTTTTTTCCTTGTTATACAATACATCATGTAGGACTTGCCCCGGTTTATTTTTAGCTCCGTTAACGTTTCTTTTCTAGTAGACCAAGACCATTTGTTATTATTTCTGTTTTTCCATTTGTTGGGATGACCTGTTTTCACCCCAGTAAGAACCACTTGCACTTCAACAACTTAGGGCTAAAAAGTTTTATGTTTTTTTTATCTGAAATACCATTACATATAATAAAAAAGCAAAGTTCAGAAAAAATTAAGCATTTAAGTCAGAGAGCATTTTCCTTGACAACTTACGTTGTTCCAAAATAAAAGTTGAAATAGTAGAAAATGTGCTAAAATGTTTGTAAACATGAATCTTGTTTACTCCCATTAAAATTATTTGAAGATACTTGCTTTTGATGAGAACAAAACCCCATTTCTTATATTCAGATATGACGGAGAAGTTAAAGAGATTATCGGTACAGGGATGTTATTGGGGTGAAAACAGTACTTGTGATAATCATTATATTATTTTTCGTTAGATATTTATATGCACCTGATTCCCTATGGTGATGTCTCGACATTTTCATGGGGTAATTATAGAAAGATTTCTTTATATATACACTAGTGTCTCTTATTATTTGTCCTCCAAGTGTACGTATCAGTTAGGACTTTTATATTAAACATTTTGAACAATGAATCTTTGTTCAGATTAATTATTTTAAAATCCAATTTTAGTTGCCCTAGTGGTGCAATGGTTAGAGCGTCTGCTCTAGAGTCGCAAAGTTGGTCCTTATGTTGCGGGTTTGAATCCCACTGTGGGATGTGGAGACCGGTCCTTCGGATGAGACTGTATAAACCGAGGTCCCTTGTCGCAGTAGGTGCTGGCAGGGACAAGATACCTCCCTGCTCAATGGCCCTGAGTGTCAAGTAAAGGACAAAAATTTGCAGCTCCCCATTTGCAAGTGGTGGCGTCACCATATGAGTGAAATATTCTTGAGAGGGTCGTTAAACAACACTCAATCCCATATTTTACTCGGAGTGCTTTGGTAATCCAAGCAAATTATGTTTTCCCACAATGAGATCAAAACATATTGTTTTTGCCTTGTACTTAAACCTTTCAAATTTTAAAATATCACTGCATTATGATGTAGACAGTCAACTCATCTTTAAAGCTGAACATGATTCGCAAACAGAATATGTACGTCATTTTCAATTGGACTCTCACTCTATCTTAGGACCCCTATATGAAGGGCCTGACTAGTCAATGTTCATTGCAATCAATCGACACCTATGTTGACAGATGTACATGTATGCTATACGGCACTCAGTAGATATAAAAGTAAATGTAATACTTCTAATGCAGAAAAGTAAGACACCAAAGAAACTTACAATACAATGTAGTTGAGAAGTCAGTGCTGTATACAAAGAAAGAAAGATACATGTAACTGCAATAAAATGTAAACAAAGGTAATGCAAGATAACCAGCATGAACATGGGTGGCCATTCCATGCAGATACTCGTGACATTAAAGCAGTCAGGTGTAACCAATGCGAAGAGTACCTATACCCTGCTTTTGACATCGTAGATAATACGAAAAGTGACAAAATATCATGTGAAATATCAAGTTTGAATTCTTTTCATATGGATGGAATATTCTTACAGTCGCTGTATAATATTGTATTTATATAGTTTGAGCTGTATTGGCTATTGATGTTGAAGTAGGGCTGGGAGGCTAGAGCACCTGGCTGGTAATGCACTGGTCTCAGATATGAATTCTAGGTCAGCATAAATAAATTTTCTTCTGTCTGGTTATATTTGGTGCCATTGTCCGCATATTGACTAGCAAGTGAAAATCCTGTCCCAGACTAAAATATTTTGCTTGAATTTGATGGTTGTATGTTTAAGGAGGGAGGAATGTGGTGATTAAGACTATATAGAATGTATATAGTGGTCTCAAAATCTCTGTGGTTTGAGCACCTGATTAGTAATCCAGGGGTTTCAGGTTCGAATCCCAGTCCAGATGTAAATTTTATTCTTCCCTGTTAGTTATATAACTGCTCTCAGAAGGGACATAACTCTTATCAACTCTGAAACTGGACAAAATAGTGTAAATTACCATGGAGCCTGAATTTACAGTTATACGACTCTTACTTATTCTGCATTTGTTCTATTTTCTTTTTAAATTCATATTTTTATCCTACGATGATAAAAAAGGCTTTTGTAATTCTAACAATGACTGAGATGTTAAAATGCACTCTCATACAGCTTTACTGAAAAAGTGTCAAATTTGATCCTTTAATATATAAAAGCAGCTTCTTTTCCTGCAACACAACCACAAGCAGCTTTTCTGAGCATTGATTCAGAAGTATAAAACATTTTCCACAAAGGCAAACAAACTTTAAAAAAATAAAGAAAAAAGTATAATATAATTTCCAATTTTGTCCATTTTAATTTCATTCATAAAACAAAGAATTAAAAGAGCAAACCATTTTACATGTATTTGAAACTGTAAAACATTTGAACAAGACTATATGACATACACATCCTAACAATGGTTTCTGATGCCAAATTATCACTCAATTCACCATGCTCTCTGCTTTCTAAATGCAAAAGCTTATTTACAAAATTACAAAGACAGATTCATAAATAATCTGATACAATATTCCCAGGAATTGATTGCATTTAAGCCAGACTCAACATTAAATCTACTGACTTAGAATCATGCCCTGGTAAGATATTCATTCTGTATTTAATACATTAAATTTTTTTTTAATGAAGTGTGTCCAATAGTGGCATTTTGAAGCTCACTTTGTACATCATGATTTTAGATTTATCCGACAGTTCATTCAAAGATTACAATTGTTAAGTATTAAATAAGCATGAATAAGTATTTACAATGTTTGTGAAGTTCCTCTTAAAGATAAATATAATACCAAGCTGCAAGGCTTTATACAAAGACCACCGAAATACATCCATAAGAAATCCATGTACTTGTTTACAAATTATCTTCCTCAGGTGCATTTACATAGAAAATATATTGAACTGTGTACATGTACCTATAAATCAAAATTTTTAATCAAACCCTGACACACGTTTTACACAATCAGTTTTCTAGAATTAATTTTTCTTAATATATGGACAATTATCTAGAACTCAGTGCATAAAAGGATTTCTCTACATGAAAAATAATACACATTGCTACAAGGACCGGATTTTTCTTTCTAGGTTTAAAAAAAAATGCACCAAAATGAAGTAAGAAAAAAATATGAAGAAAAAAATAACCTTCACCTATTTCAAATACGAAAAGAATATTAAAGTTTTTCTTTCATCGCTGCTCTTTAGAGGTTTTGGAAAAGAATAATAGTAACAACATCGAGATAAGCACCTCATGACTAGCTTTAAAACGGCAAATTATCTCATATTTCCCAAAATCAATCCAGAATTTTTTGACATTTTTATTAAATTTTGACCTCACTAGTTTGTCTTTTGTACAAAAATAACAAACATACAATGACTGAACCCATTTAACCAACACTCTCATACGTGTACATATATTAATGATGTATGATAACTATGCAATACACATACTACGCTTTTAATGCAGAAAATGCCAATATGTCTTCTTATCATATTTTTTGTAACTTGAATAATGGCTATAGACATTTGAGTAATTTCTGATGACTTGGCATTGACTTCTCTCTCAAAATGTCCTGCTTCTTGCTTCCTGTATGATGACCAACATAGAAATAGTTTATACCCAGAGCCCATACTAGATCATTAAGCTGGTAATGAGATCTTCTTTCCTTTCAGCACTGAAAAATAAGAAAGAAATTATATCTCAGCATCATTATACAAGTTGAGTACAATATTTTTTCCCCTTCCTCTTATTTCACAGGTCATGAGGTGAATGATTAATCAGAAATTGTGTTTTAAGAGCATTTCACATGGGAAAAGAAATTGATAATGCTGAAGAATTGAAGGTTTTTCATGTACAGTAAGTATACACAAGATTTCATAGAAATATAGTTAGGAAAGTCTTTGATAAGTAATTTAAGAAATAATATTTGAGCAAAGAGATACAGCAGAAAGTAGAGATGTTGTATACTGTGCTAAAGGAAAATGCAGGATTGTCTAGATCCTCGTCTAAAACTATTTCTTCTGAAGAAAGTGTCTTTTGGTCTATAGATCGAAAAACATTTTTTTTTCTTGTACACAAGTTTGACTAAGCATGTAACACCAAAGCTGTACAAGTTTGAATAAATGATTAAAAGAAAATGGAAATAAAAATAAAATTCCCACACCATTTTATGCTCTTAACATCTGCTTTACATTCTTAGAAATAAAAAGGTAAAATTCCATAAGATATTCACACGATTTCTTTGTGCATCTTGAGCATTTTGGATTAAATAAATAGCCAAGTCTATCTGTATATTTTTTATCCTAAACTGAATGTAAACCAGTTGTTTTTAAATCATGCACAAAATGTCCGTCATAAGCTATACACACAAGAAATGGTGTGAGTACCTGATCTACACATCCAACAGGGGGGCCGAGTCCTTGAATACGATCTCATTATTTGTAAACAGAAGCGAGCCCTTTCCTGAAAGTCAGAAAAGTACTTTACCTACCTTTATATACATATAAAAATCCCTAGTATTATGTCAAGTCTTGTATGATTTTGTGTGTATTAATACCATAATAAGACATTAATTTGATTGATTGTTATGACATCTTCCACGGGGTAAAAAAAAATATTTTGAAGGATTCAAGTTTAAATATGGGATAATAAATCTCGGGTAAGCAAAGCAGAAATATTTTTTTATCACTTTCTGAATATTTCATTCACCATGCATTGCTAACATATCAAGTCATATAAAGGCCTTGTGCAAGCATGAACACATTACAGAGAGTACTGTCAATAGGCCAAAGAAGCATGGTCACTAAGAAGAAATGGTCCTCAGATCAATACTTACCCTTAGTTATATACAAGTAGAAGAAATCACAATATAATATGGTCTGCACAACCCCAGCTACTACTGCAATAAGGTCAAAGAATCCTTCAAAATAGTATCTGTAAATCCAGTTAAGGAGGTAGAGAGCCCGGTACGAGCCCAGGGCAAACAGGTAGTGGCTAGTGATGGTCTCCGCTTCACCGGTCTTACTGACCATGAACAGCTGGGGAAGGATGGCCACAGATTCCAGGTAGATGGAGAAAGTCCACAAGATCTACAATGTAGAAAAGATCGTTCAACAATTGTCCACAAGATCTACAATGTAGCCAAGATCGTTAGAAAACTGTCATAATAATAAAGTTAAACAATAGTCAAAATTGCAAATTCATTGTGTAGTTTTGTTGCAGTCTTGCAGGTAACTTTGTTCTGAACTCACTGCAGTTTTTCAAATCTTAAAACACTGCAATATTCTTACTACTGGTATGTAATAGTCAATATTCAGTGGCTTAATGATAATTTATTTATTAATGTTACACACAATGCCCTGGTAAATTTTTGGGAGACAATTTTTTTTTCTTCAGTTAGTTTTTAGGATATGATAATGAACTTAAAATCATTAAAAAAATCAGCTGTAAAGGTGAACCCTCTATGCATATGACTATATAATCACTGCTCATTCAGAATGAGTGAAGAAAGCAGTGTACCTCCAAGGGAGCAAACTCATGATTGACAAGGAAGGCTAGACCTCCAACAGGTACGATCAGGAACTCCACACGGAAAGTATCGTGGTTACTGTCGTATGTGGCCTTGAACTTGTGGAACATCAGGAACAAAGTGAAGTAGGAAGCAGCGATGAAGAAAACCTTCATACACGTGTTATAGATTGACACAAATGATGTAAATAGATCTAGGTATCTCGTGGTGAATACTAAGGCAAACAAAATCTGACTCTTTCCTGATATTCCTGTAAAGAAAAAATAAAACAAATTAGTGCATAGGAAAACCCATGATACAGAAAATGCTCACAGGGTCTTTTACGAATAAGTGGAGGGAACATTTTTAACAATGATTCAACAGAATTTGTTACAGTGTAAACGTTGTATTCACAATCCTCCATGAATTGGATGTATCTTACCATGTTTTGCTCTGGGAGACCCGAAGTAAGTGTCATATCAAAAAGTACATTATGATCTAAAGAATCTGTGACAGTCTCATTTAATTTCATTCAATGGTAAAAGAGGAGTTGCAAATAAAAGATGAGTACTTCAAAGCAAAACAGACAGACGTATGTACAGACAGATGGACGGACATCCCATCACTATATACTCTCCCACTTTTCTAGCATGGGGTAATAAAAAAAAACTTTCTTTCATGGAATTTATAGACAGATATTAAATAGAATGCTCCTTAATGATAAATTTTTGCACTTTTTAGACTAAAATAAATTGAAATGCAGCTAACTACAACTTGACATCTGTCATCATAATCCCACAATGAGTATGTCATTACAATGCAAGTTGATTCATTGATTGTATGTTGTTCTTAGTCCCATTCTAGAATTTATTAATCATATGGAGACATCACTATATACCAATGAAGGGCTTCAAATTTTGACCTTTACTCACCCCTCAGGGTCATTGAGCAGTGAGGGATCTGCCATGACACAAGGCCTTGGTTCATTAAGTATTAGTTCATTAGGTCTTATTCGAAGGACCCACAACTTTCAGTTCAAAGTGCAGTGTGCAAAACTGTGCATGGCTAAGGAGCAGTTGCTACCCATTTTTATCAACTGAGATTCAAACTCAAGACCTTCCAATTATGGAGCAAGCACTCTGCTGATTTGAGCTACCGTGAACAGTTACATGCAATTTGAAGATTCAGATCTAACTTCAAAGAGTTACAGTATAGAAAGGGTTCCTCATGACAGGCAGAAAAAATAATGAACTGTGCTCACCCTAATTGCTTGACAACAGATACATACCTTTACACCAACAATTTTGCAACTAAGGTGTGCAACATTTTCTTCCTTAATGAAGAACACATTTCATTTTTAATATATTTTTTATTTTTAATATATTTCCCCTACACAATCAATAAACACAAAAGGAGTAGTTTTCAACAGATGACTCTGTCAATATTGAAAAAAAAATCTGTTCATTATGTTCCCCAGTGTAACAAATTACATCAATAACAATATGTCAAATTCAATAAGCTTTACTATCGGATATATCAAAACTTTTATTAAAACACATTGGAAACGTTTGATTATGCCGGGATTATACCAACTTATCATACCAAATACAATTTTTAAAAGAAATATGGACACACTTTTATATGTGAATATCCTGCACAAACTGTGCAGTTATGCTATATCTTTTAATAATGATACAGCTGACCTAAACAAATTTACAAGAACTATACTGAAAATACTAATTTTTACATTGAAACTCCATATTTATATATTGTTCTCTTCTGTCACACAGTTTGAGAAGCCAGGCAGTGCCAGTCTGAAGTTTTACAGTTTGCACGCCAATATCCAAAACAAACCCACTCACCTGCTACGGAACGAGTTTTCCACATCTTAATCAGCAATATTACTATTGCCAATAAATGGGACATGTCCCCGATTAACCTGAAAATATTCATTTTGGGGGAATATCTGTCAGTCGCCGGTATGTGTGTTTACACGTTTGAAGAACTATGGCGAATGCGACGTGGCCCGAACTGCTTTGTGGGTAATTTGGAGCAAACCGATCCCGATTTATAAACTTCCGGGTGTTACGTGGAGCTATCAGGGATGCAAATGCAGAGTCTGAGAAAAGCTAAAACGCTTTATAAAAATAAAAAAAAAAAAGAGTTGAATTTCACGAAAAAATATTTTTCAAGACTTGTGAAATATGGTGTCAATTTTAAGATATTGAATGTGAATAACGTTAAAATTGTATGTATGTTGACGTTTAGCCTCTGGCTAAACAATAACCTAATTAACAAAGAAAAAAATCATTAGCACCCTTATACACACAAGCTTGATATTTTAAATCTTCTTATAAGAGAACAACCTTGTTTATTTATTAATATCTCAAAGTCACATATATGATTCATTTTCATTTTATGTGTATTTATTTCAACGTGCCAGAAAACAAGCAATGTTGATAATGCCTAAGTAGGTACGGGTATCATGAATATGGAATTATCAAATAAATGATATTCTTTTAGTAGGAAAACCTTTTTCTAGACGCCTAATATTCATCAAGTAAAACTGGTCTTTAATTCAACAAATCCAATTTTAAGGATAAAGATCTTTTTTTTGAAATTTAAAATATTCTTATTTATTATGGATTTGAAACATTAATACGTGCCTAGAAGCCACTAATACCCATATTTACATATACCAGTCGTCTTAATTAAGTTAGAATAGCGGATGTCAACAATGATATAAATGTTTCCCTATTTATATTTAAGAAAATGAATAAATATAGATAGATATAAATAAATATAAAATAGAATAGCAATAAACTAAAATAATGATAAAATTAAAGAAATAGATAAATAAATAAAATGATAAATAAATAAAATATAAAAATTAAAAAAAAAAAACAAGTTAATTCAGAGAATTTGTGACCCCCACTTAGGTGAAGAAGAGAATGAAAAGGAATACATTCATTAGCAAAAGTAAAAAAAAAAAATAAAGCAACACTGTAACCTAATATCATGTTGTAAAAATGAATTTACTAGGAGGGAGGTAAATTCAAAATTTGCAACATGATTCTAAGATATCGCCCATTGCTTGATTTTAAACAAATAAACTGAAGTATTGAAAAAAGTTCCCGTTATCGCTAATGTGATGAAAATCAGATCCTCTATGCTTCTTCTAAAGGATATGTACGAGGTTCGTATATTACCGACATATCGTTAAAAAATGAGCATCGAGGATCTGATTTTAATCAGATTGGTTCATCGCCAAAGCAGGATTACCTAGATGGACATGGAATACAATGCATAACTACAGAGCACAGGCACTTGTTTCGGAAATAAATTAACCCGCACTATAATAATATATACTATGGGTTAAAAATTCAATTTCGAAAAAAGTGTCTGTGTTACATTTGAGTTGTCTTTCGTAAGACGTATAAGAATTAACTCTCATTGGGGTTCAATGTTAATCTTATATTCTTATTCTTAAATAAAATTGTAACATTTGTAAAGGTGAACATGTTGTTTTTGTGATACACAGTCTTCCGCATGACAATTCAAGACAAAGGTTAGTTTCTCAATCAATTCAAAGTCAAGATATCAAAAGTGTTGGTATCCAAAGAACGGCCTTGCCACAAGGAATGCAGTTGTGAAACATGATAACCCTAGCATCAACTGTTCCAAAGCATGCAGGACAGAACCCACCCATCCCCCTTCCCCTTTCGATATAGACCCCTAGGCCTTTTCGCCTTTTTTTCTCATAAATTATATTTCAATGTCATATTTCTGATAAAATCTATTCCAACAATTCAAAAAATTATCTAAAGAAACGTTTTATAAAATATACCCTGCATTATAGACATATAAAAATCAACTATACATAGAGTGGGATAGAATTTTTTTTTTTAAATGTTTGTTTTAGCAAATTTTCTGAATTGATATGATAGATTATATCACAAATGTGTCATATATAATTTATGTGAAAAATGTCATAAAGGTCCGGGGGTTCTGTATCGGGGTTGGGGTTAGGGGGTGGTTCCCGTCCTCAAGCACAGGTCTGTGTTCCAAAGAAAAGAAGACCAAACTAAGGTCAAGGTTAAAAGTCAAACTATTAGTACGTTCTTCCAAAGAATCCAGTCTGCTAAACGTTGTGTGATGCGTCTAGTGTGTTGGTGTTGGTGTCTGTGTGCTTGTCACTTCTCGCTTTCAGCCCTCACCGCTGGCTAGCAGCAATGCGAAAAGGGAATCAATTTGTAAGTCTTCCCCTGCCAGTACATAGCCTCTCCACAACAAGTCCTATGCGATACCTCCACGTGGAAGCAGACGGATACTGAGCACCTTTCGACCCTAGGCTACCTTCGCAAGGGCGCACGGGTAGATGAGGCTCGAAAGCCTTGGTCGGCAACTCATCTAGGAGAGAAAACTCTGATTACAATCCGGATTTAGTAGGAGATCGTTAGCAACTACATGTACTATGTTGGTCCCCAGACATAGACTTGGAGGTTGACTTGAGGCTAATCACCTCCTGTCATAAAAGCAATTGATTACCGAAACCGTTACAACAATTAGTACCACTGAAGGAAGGGCAAGCGCAACATGCGAGATTCCAGATGAGGATTACCTTCATTGAAAATTCGAGAGAATGACGAAAATTAGGAAAAGCCGAGGGGACCCTCACGGCCTGAAAGGAACGCAGACGGCCATAACAACACCTAAACATCACCAAGATCGGATGTTGGAAATTTAGAACAATGTTCCAGATTGGAAAAAAACAGCTAACATCGTAAGAGAGTTTAACATATATAAGTTTGACATAATGGGACTGAGCAAAGTGAGATGGGCAGGCTTTGGTGAACTTAAGACAACCTCTGGAGAGTCCATCTAGAGGAGTAGGACTTATACGTAGCAGGAAAAGCCGACAAAGCTTGATGGAATGGAATCCTGTTAAGGACAGAATCATCAGCGCACGCTTTTTCTCCCGCTTTGCTAAGCTAACAATAATACAATTGTACAGCCCAACAAACGAAGCGGATAAGGACAACACCTATGAATAGCTTCAAAGAGAGATTGCAAAAGTGCCAAAACATGACATACTGATGGTAATGGGTGATGCAAATGCAAAAGTGGGAAAGTCGAATGAAGGATGGGAAAGAGTCATGGGACAAGAGGGCATTGGGATTATGAATGAAAATGGCATGAGGTTAGAGGAAATGTGTGCTCTTAATAATTTAATCATCCGTGGAACCCTCTTTATGCACCTTGACATACACAAGCTTACATGGAAGTCCCCTAATGGAAGAGATAGGAACCAATTTGACCATGTAATACAAGAAGTCTGTGATGTAAAGGTTATGCGTGGTGCAGATGGATGCCAATTCAGATCACCATCTAGTACTGGCTAAAGTAAAGATGATGCTCTGCAGAAACTTTAAGCCAAAGGAAAGCAACATGAAGATGTATGAAGTCAACAAGCTGAAAGATCCAAGAATAAGCAAAGGGTTCCAATTTAAACTAAGGAATAGGTTTCAGCAACTGGCTGATGACGAGAACACAATCAATGAAAATTGGACTCTTGTAAAAGAAGCATATAATCAAACAGCAGAAAAGATCCGGGGCCAGAAGAAAAGGAAGCACAAAGACTAGCTTACTGCAGAAACTTACAGAGCCATAGATGAAAGAAGAAAATTAAAGGAAGAAATAGGAAGATCGAATTCAGAAAGAATAAAGAAAATAAAGAGAGAAGAATATAAGATCAAAGACAAAGAAGTAAAAAGAAGAGCAAGAGCTGATAAAAGGAGAAGACTTGAAGATGTAGCTAACCAAGCAGAGAATGCAGCAAATACAAATCGTCTGAGCGAAGTTTACCAACTGACCAAGCAGCTTTGTGGGAGAAAAAGAAACAGGACAAGTGGCATAAGGTCCAAGAATGGTGAACTTATCATTGAGGATGGAAAATATTGGAGAGATGAAAAGAGCATTTTGAAGAGGTCCTTAATGTCTCAACAGAAGCAACAAAATTACCTGAAGGATGCACAATCCAAGAGAACAGAATTGAAGAAATTTACACAACACCAATAAGAGAGGAGGAGGTTAATAAGGCAATCCAAAAAATGAAGAATGGAAGGAGTCCTGGCATAGATAACATCAATGCGGAGCTACTAAAGGGAGGCGTATCATATTCAACATCAGAGCTTCTGACAATATGTGACAACTATAGAAGAATATCACTACTATCAGTGCCATCTAAAGTATTTTGCAGAATAGTGATCGACAGAATTAGAGATGGATTAGAGGACAGACTAAGACCAGAGCAAGCTGCATATAGAAGAGGAAGAGGAACATCAGAACAGATTTACATTCGAAGAAATATTTTAGAACAATCTATAGAGTGGAAAGCACCACTGTACATAAGTTTCATAGATTTTAAAAAAGCCTTTGACAGCATAATAAGAGAGAAACTGTGGGACATACTAAGGCAGTATGGAATTCCGGGCGTGTATGTGGATATCATCAAGAAATTATACAATGGAAGTTCTAGTTGTGTCATAGAGAACGGGAGAACAACAGACTGGTTCAAAGTACAGACAGGATCGAGTGAGACAAGGTTGTGTTATGTCTGGGTTCCTGTTCATTATTGTTGTAAACTGGATAATGAGAAATGCCAACAATAAGAAGAGAGGTATACTTTGGAAATTTATGTCCACTTTAGAAGACCTGGATAATGCAGAAGAACTTGCACTTATTTCAAGCAAACACAGCGACATGCAGGAAAAGATCGGGAGATAACATGATGTTGCGGAATATACAGGCCTAAAAATTAATGTTGAAAAAACAAAAAGCATGAGAATAAATGGAAAGAAGAAGGTTGCCATCAGGTTGAATGATAAATAAATAGAAGAGGTCGAAACATTTCTCTATCTGGGTGCCACAATGGGCAAAACCGGAAGAAGGCTAGGCTTAGCCAGGACCGCCTTTGCATCCCTTGCCAAGGTATGGAAGTCAGCACAATACAGCACAAAGACCAAACTTAAGATCTTCAACACAAATGTTCTATCTGTGTTGCTGTATTGTGCTGAACTATGGAGAACAACAGTAAAAGATGACGAAAAGCTTGATACGTTCCATCGAAAATGCCTAAGGAGGATCCTGAAAATACACTAAACAACAACTATATGAACGAACAAGATCCATACCTCTCAAAAGAAAAAAAGATGGATAGAGATAGGCCACATCCTCCGAAGGGAAGATAACTCACACGTTAGAACAACTCTCACGTGGGCCCCTGAAGGAAAGAGACGAAAAGGACGGCCAAAGAATACTTGGCGACGCTCCGTTGAGAGAGAAATGGAAGAACTGGGCTGGAACAGTTGGAAGGAGGGACATTTTGTTGCCAGTGACCGCCGTAAATGGCGTTCGTTGTTGAACGGCCTCATGCGTCCTCCGGGGCACGGAGAGGATAAGTAAGTAAGTGAGTACTAAAGAATCCACAAGAATTAAATACACATGTCAGATATTACCGTCCTCGTAACGTCTGTATGACCAGGGTTAAAGTTGTTTGAAAATAGGTCAAACTCTTAAAGCGCTAGAGTTGATGGTACGCATCCAACGAAAGGTTTTGCCGTTTGAATTGCAGCAGTGAAATACGAAATACTACCTGTCACCAACCGTTTAAAAAGTTATAGGCAAAGTCAATGGTTTATTAAAGTAGATCAACCTCCAAGGTTGACACAGGGTCAAAAGGTCAAAATTGTTGGTACCCAATGGAAGGTATTGTCACATTTTAACTATGAATTCACTTGTTTTATACAAGAGTCGTAACTCCAATTATTCCTATCATTCAAAACTTATGACCAAGGTTCAAGTTTATTATCCTCTCGCAACGGAGTCAGAGGGATAATATAGTCACGCAATCTTGAGTGTTTGTGGGTGTCAGAGTGAGTTAGCGCTGTATGAAACGGAAGTGACCTAACTTGCATCGGGATCGATATAAAATTAACGCCATACGTCAGAAAGGAAGTTTCATCTTCTGACTCAGTATAGGACTTTTCTAACGGCTCCATCCTACTTTCGCAGGAGAAAAACTAAAGTTAACAGCTTAGAAATTCTAACAAATTATAGCTATTTGAAATAATCGAAAAAAAGAAAACCGCAGAGTTTTCTGCTCATATCTTTGACGACCGAATGTGATTTTTACATGATGCAAACTTTACAGATTTAGCATGCAGTTCCAAAGGGCCGTGCATATTTACAAAAATTGCCGCAATTAGAAGGTGTCAGACCCTTAAATATATTTTCCATGCAATTAGTATAAATTATCATTTCAGTAGTTACTGTTCCTTGCCAGGTTCTTGCATAAGTGCAACTTTGTTTTCACGTAACAAATGTAAAATATCACTTTACGACTGTTTTATAACCCAGAGTGTTCTAAATCCTTCTGTTTAAATAAATGTTGATAAACTTAACACCTCTTTCATCGCCTCGATATCTTTCAGGGGCTTCTCGTTTGTAATTTTCCTTTTAACCCATTCTGAGACAAATGTGTTTTCAAGCTTATGGAGCTATTTATTTTGAACCATGATAGTCGAATTTATCCTCCACAGATAACTTTTTGCACTCAAATAATTTTATGTCCGTCCGCCCGCCCACCCGCCTGTCTGACTGTCTGTTAATTTGTTTGTCCGTAAAAACTTTTATCTTTTTGTATATATAACAATTTTCGAAAAGTTGGCACTAGGTATTTCATATTTCACACGTGTTTTCATTGTGATGAGACTTTTGTTTTGGATATTGGCGAATTTGACCCTCTTTGCAAAATTTGAACAAGCTATACTTGGCCTTAACTTTTAAACGACTAGAGCAAGAGCAATAAAAATGGAACTCGTAAATAAATTAATAAGTTTGTCATTGGTCATGTGCAAAATTATTTTGTTATAAAAAATTCTGATTGTACACACAAGTACTCTAAAGTTGACTTCAAAAAGATGCTTGAGTTTCTGATTGACAACAATTATGTGGTTTTTGGAGATCAGGTCTTCCAGCACTCTATTGGATTTCCCATAGGTACCAATTGCGTCTCATGATTAGCAGACTTTTTTTTGTACAGCAGAATTTTTCCAAAAATCTTTCTACATGATAAGAAGAAAACACTTGTGTGGCCTTCAACTCGACATTTGAATATATCGACGACGTATTTTCAACTAACAATGTTAATTTCCATTCTTATGTCGATACAATATATCCCGGTGAGCTTGAGATAAAAGATACCACAGAGTCTGACACATCTGTTACATATTTGGACATTTTACTTAAAAAAGACGTTAATGGTAATCAAACAACCAAGCTCTATGGTAAGCGTGATGATTTAAACCTTACAATCGTCAACTTCCCTTACTTGTGCAGGAATACACCTTCATCTGATGAATACGGAGTTTATATATCTCAGTTGATTCGATACGCAAGAGCATGCTCTACGTATGAGCAAAACGAAGTAAATTATTGACAAAGAAGTTGATGAAACAAGAATATCAGCACTCTAGTTTAAAGTCCTCATTTTGTAAGTTCTATGGTCGATACAATGACCTTGTCAGCAAATACAACTTATCATTGAGTCAAATTCATACTAATTGATAGTCCAAATACAACTTATCATTGAGTCAAATTCATACTAATTGTTACTCCATTATTTATACACTGAATTGACGTCGGATTTTCCCGTTATTTCCCGATAATGACAAGGAGAACACGGCGGGTGTGACCGGTCGGCGGGAGATGCTTACACCTCCATGGCACCTGATCCCACCTCTGATGTTTTGGAGGTCCGTATTTGCTCTGCTCCTATTTTGTATTGTTTAACGGACTTTTGATCTTGAATACAGTTCGTTATTTCCATGTGTTTTATTATATTTCACCTGTGAATTAGTTTGTCCAGATCTTTCTTTGGGTACCAATATTTTTTACCTATCAACCTTGATCTTTGATTTTGACCTACCTGTGAAGAACGTAAACGTTTGAAATCTCAGAGGTCTAGAGGTAAAAAATGTTGGTATCCCAAGTGAGGTTTTGTCACAAGGTACTAGTACGAGTATATAACTATGAAATACATGTATGCAAGCACTAATACTTACTGTTCAAGAGTTACGGTCAAGGCTAATAGGCCAAATTCTTAATTCAATGTCAAAAGGTAAAAAAAAAAATTATGCCTGACGCTATAGCTAGGTCTTGTCACAAATGCACATGTGAAGTATGAATGTCATTGCACAAGCTGCTCAAAATTTATGGCCGAGGTTAAAGTTTTGCAAAAGTGTGTCAAAGTCAAATGGTCAAATATGTCTGTACCCAAATAAATGCCTTGTCACAGGAAATGAACATAAAATACGAAAGCCATATCTCCAACAAATCAAAAGTTATGGAAAAGGTTTTGAGCACAAACAGGCAGAGAGACGGGCAGGAAAAACAACTTTATGCTTCCAAATCTGTTTACAGGGACATAAAAATGAATCAATCTGTTCATGAATGCTATCATGACCAGATAACTACTAGTATGTTATAGCTATGGTTAAACTCCATTCCTCAATTAGTAGCATATAACATTGTTTAAATCTTTGTTACAAGAGGATAATAAGCTTTTTACCACAGATTTCCAAAAACACTAAATTAAGTGTATAGAAACATAACACAATTTCCACGTTACTGGTCCTGTACCAGTAACCGTCTAGTACCAGTTACCGTCTATTACGTCATTTCGCGTGTTTAAAACGCGATTTTTCGAGATTTTTCTTAAAGATCGTCTGCTGCAGACAGAAAGGACAACATGAGTAACTTACTATACATCAGAGATAATATTATAGTGGTATACTTTACAAAAACAGTGTTTCGTCCAAATTTTCTTCTTGTTTATGATGTGGGGAAGTGAGGTCACAACTTTGAAACTGAGGTTTTGTTCTATTTTTTATCTCAAAGCACCCCTATAAACGCGTTATCGTGAACTCAGATGCGATCAGTAACGCGTTTGTATATTTTATTGTATTTCTTCAACATGATGCGAAAAGACAATTTCTATATTTTTTCTCAATTATGGGAGAGCTGATACTGGAATGATTGCAATTGTCTACCTATGCAGTTTGCACAGAACAAAATTATTTCCTGGATTTTGTGTGTGTGTGTGTGTGTGTTTTTGTCTCTCAAGTTCTGTTTACATTTAAATTCCTACCAAAATAGCCTTTGTAGCTAGATATCATTAGAAATGACGTAGACGGTAACTGGTACAGTGCATACGGGAAAATGGCGTCCTACCCTACCCCTCTTTAACGGTATGAAAACAAAGTTTCATGAGTAGGACTAGCAAAAAAATTATATATTCTATTAGAGCAAGAGTAAAGCTTTATATATGCCAAGTTTTATCTCCAAATTGTGTCAAATAGTGAAGCAATGAAAGAAAAACCTCCATTTTTAGACGGCTACTGGTACAGGACCAGTACAGTTTTTATTTAGCTCAATAAGAGACGTTTTCAAGATTTCATTCATTCATGTTTCTCAAAGAACAAAACATAATAAAATTTTCATTGTGTAATTACAAGTTTCTAAATTTAATCCTTTTACAAAAAAAAGAAAGAAAAATTTCATTAAGATCACAACGAAAGGCAAATAATAAAGGCATTCTTTGTTTCAATTAGACGTGTAAGGAAAACTAGATCAATGAGAACATGGTTCCATGCAATAAAATAGAAATTTTTGGAACCCTTTTGATTCCTATCTAATTATTCCAGGTAGTTTAAAAATTCCCGTAGCCAAGGAGCAAGGTGGAACTCAATAGAGGGAAACCACATTTTACAAATTAGGTATGATATATGAACAAAGTGTGATGAAATATTGGTACCCCCTTATGGCAGCTTATTTCAAATTTAAGTTTCTCGAATGCAAGTCAAACTCCAAAGTCAATGTCAAAGATAAAACAATATTCTAGCCCAAAGAAAGGACACGTCTCAATAAATATACCCGGCGAAATTGAAAGCCGAAGCTTCATCCATTTAAAAGGTAAAGGTTATGGTTAGATTTTTAAAAGTTAGTCAAACTCCAAGGTCGAAGTCATATGGCTAAATAAATAGTATCCATTGGAAGATCTTGATACAGGATACAAGCATGTGAAATTTTAAGTTTTATTATCAACTGTTCAAAAGTTCTGACCAAAATTAAATTCCTCCTTCAGCTCAAAAAGTGAAAATTTCCAAATCCAAAGGAAGTTCTTTGACAAAATAAATATACATGCATAATATGAAAGCCCCAGGACCAACTGTTCAATAAATCATGGCCAAGGTTAGAGATATTTGAAGAAAAAAATGGGACATTATCTAAGATCGAGTTCAAAATTAAAAAAAATATATATTTATATTTATATCCAATGAAAGGTCTTCTCACAATTCATAATCAGGAATGAAAGTCCTAGCACTTATTGGTCAAAAGCTATGGCAAAAGTTTTTAACCTTTTATCGACTTTTGAAAAGTAAGTACTAGGGTTTTCAAAGGTGTCTCCATTGTGACAAAATCTTACTTTAGATACCAACAACTTGATCTTGGAATTTTACCTACTTTTTAAATAACTTAAATCTTGGCTATAACTTTTGAACAATTGGTACAAGGGCTTTTTTTCACTTCTATATTTCTTATTTAAAAAAAACCCTTTCTTTTGGTACTTTTTATTTTGACCCTTTTAATTTTGAGTTTGACTTAATTAAAAAAAACCTTCGAATCAGTGTTTATAACTTTTCAATTGATTGTTGCATTTGAGTTTTCAAATTGCTAAGGTATATTCATTGAGACTAGTCCTTTCTTCGAGTATCAGCATTTTTCTTTTTTACCCTGACTTCGAAGTTTAACTTAGATGCATTTGAGAGAAACTTCAACCTTCGCCGTAAACTACCATAAGAAGATAAGTGCATCATTGTTCCTCAAAACAATTTTTGTTCTTGAAGACTTTTCGATAGATGATATTTGTAATATATTTTTTCTTTTTATATCCCACTGTCGACCATTGAACCCAATCTGGCTTAATTGTTGGAATGCATGACCAAAAGAAATTGGCTAACCTACTCTTATGCTGTCCAAAGGCACATTCTCATAGAACTCCGGCACCTGAATCAAACGCAGCCAGATTAGAGGTATTAAGGATTGGAAAGCGACAATACTGCAAATGCACCTTGATGTGTTTTGTGTGAATTGCACAGTTGGCAGCTCTGACAATTTATTCCCGTGTTACAGATGTTCCCAGTGTTTTTGGTGTGCATGGTTATGATATAGAACAATAAATTTCACGAAATATCTCAAAACTTGCGCCGCAATCGTCCCATTATGCCGCCATTACTCATCCACGTGAAATCAATGAAATGTTGTCAAATCGGAGGTATCACAGCTTGCTTTTTTAGATCTTGATTTAAAAAATAAAAGATAACTGATAGCGAGGAGGAAGTTAAATATTTTGTGTATCAGGCTCGCTATTGCTCTCTGAGATTCTTATGCTGGAACATTGCCGTCTTTCTGTGTTTTCGACCAAACCATGTGTTATTTTATCACGGCGGATAGCAGCTTAGGAGTTTTTGTAGAATTATATCGAAATCCCATTATATTATTTTAATAAGAGATAGTTAATATGACTGGATATATTAGATGTTTACAATGTGCGACACATCGTCGGAAAACGGTGAAATTCGATTCCTGTATCCCGAGTTAAAATTCATTCCGTGTGTATAGGACCGGAACATGCGACCCAAGTAAACGGGCTTTTTATCAAATCATCTTCTCAAAGATTGTGGCTTTTATTCAGGATTATTGCACACTTTTCTTCCATGGATTTACAAAGTGGTGGAGTAATTTTACAGCCTTTGTTGAAATGAGTTAGCGACATTTGAAAAAAAAAAACCCTGAAGGACTTGATTTCAAATCTAAAAGAATAAACATGGAGAAAGGCAGACCTGAGAGGACGAGGCTACAGACGGACAAATGTCTACGATGCTCTCTCTGGATGTTTTCTGGGATTGCTATATCCCTAATGGTGATTTTACTGGGATTTACAATATGGACGCTAGTGTCCTATCAGAATACAGTTATCTCCCTTCAGTCAAGGGTAGACAAACTTGAAGTGGATTTACAATTAATCAAATCTGAAAGAGAAAATATAATTTCTACAAAGGTTGAAGAGGAAGTTTCCAAGGTACGTATCATTGCAGTGATTTTCTTGATTTCCATTAAAGCAATTTCAAGGAAATAAATTTTGTTCAGTAACCGCGAAGAGACGGTATAGAATTTGTTTGAAGCGATGTGGAGTAAATCTGATAAGGATCTCCCAGCAGACATATAAGCTTAGATATATCCCCAATAACTGATGGATATATACATCACGTTAATTACCAGTACTTGAGTTATTCCGATACGGGATACCTGTGTGTCCGACTCTTGGAGCCCAGTAAAGCACACAACAGTGACCTATGCTGAGAACGAAATGTCCGAAATACCTACCATATCGATACTACATTATCCAAGTTCAAAATATAGTGTAAATTATTTCTGAATTATATGCAAAAGCATTATCGTGGTTTTTGATTTTTATTCTATTTCCGTAGGATTAAACTCAAAATAGTCCGAGGATTTATATAGAAAACGTGTACAGTATGTTGTTCTTTCAATTAAGAAAAGGAAAGAAAAACGTGTCTTTAAATTAATCAAAATTAAAATTTTATTTTTGTAGAAACTGCAAGTAGTAACGGCGCAGCTACCCAATTTCTACACGCATTCCCAACCTCGATATAAAAGACAATCATGTACCTGTCGAGGTGAGTACTAATTAACCCACCCACGCACGCTAGAGGTCAAGGCTGCAACCAAAACACGACTGATTGTTCCATGAAATAAAACTGGGTAACTCATTTGCTGCATTTCCACACTTTAAAAAAAATCATGTTTTGGACAGAGAAAAAAAATGACTCCGATACATGTATATGCATATTTATCCCTACACAATCTTGAAATTGCTGATAGAGTTGAGGATCGACTCAACCAACCCCCTTTCTCTGTCTTGATCAAGTGACGAAACTGCTCATTCCCTTTCACTGTCAGGTACTTGTATAACAAGGTAGACGGTTTTCAAAGTCTTAGATTTAAGGAACCGTAATGTACTCAGATTTTTAAGGACAAGGTTGTAGGCAATTTTTTTTTCAAACGTGGCGTAATTTTGACGTAAAGATGAAGAAAGAAAAATGTCAACAACGTGGGGATAAAAGTAGACGTTAGAATGTATACAAATTCAAGTGAAGTTCGCTATGATCTGGATTGTCTCAACAAGAATCTTGTTTACGTTAAGTAATTAGCCTCTACTGGTATTATGAGATAAGAACTGCGAATCTAATATATTGACTGCGACTTAAATCCTGATCCTCTTCAATTCGATTACATTGAAGAAGATTGTTTTTAGCTAACAGTTTATTATTAACTTATAATATTTATAATCGAGCCCACCGAGCCGATCCACGCGCGATAGCATCTCCTCACGTGTCCCGCGCTAACTAGAACCTCAATGTCGTCGAACCATGACATGCTTGAGTTCTGCATGTCAAAGATAACTTGTGTTGTGGATTATCCTGTTTAAAATATGGGAAGTTTGAACGTCTAATTAGGTCTGTAGACACTAATTAAATGCGCTTCCTGTGTTTAGGGTTTAAGCACTTTTAATCCGTTTTCCTAATTGAATAAACGCATTTTGGAAAAGTGCGAAATATTGTTTTTGCTTTTTGATAAAATGTTGATGTTTTGCGTCTGCAAGACATAAGCAGAGAGAGAGAGAGAGAGAGAGAGAGAGAGAGAGAGTACACTCTAAAAAAAGTTTTACTTGTTGTTTTTAAAATAAGATATTAGATTAGGAAAAACTAGTAATTATTAGTAATCCATTTAGTCAGAATAGCAAGTAAATGACTATCATGGTTAGTAATTGTAAACATAATTAGTAATAAGGATGAATTCATTTACTTATAAAATGATTTACTAAGTATCAATAGAATTACCTAAATTATAGGAATTGTATTACTTTAAGTTAGTAAATGAACTACTCATTTTTGTTAATTATTATTACTTAATCTAGAGATTATATGCTTTCTATTTACTAAATTTTATGAATTATTACTAAGTAAATGTAATTCTGAAATTAATTAAAATCTAGAATATTATTACTCAAAAGAATACTAAGTAAATGAAATACTTATCATATTTACTAAAATCGACATTATTTACTAGAAACACTGCAAGGTACCGACCCTCTGACATGTGAGTACTACTCACAGATTTCTTTATCAGAGTTCCCTTATTGGGCCCTCTGAATAGTTTAATAGAAGAAATCTACTTATTGTGGGAACAATTATACTTTCAATTTCTTTTGTAAATTTCTTTGTAATTGTTTTATTATATATAACAATGAAACATTTGATTCCAACTACGAAAGCCTGAAAAATTGAATAAGTTGTATCTTTTTAAAGACCATTTTAAAAATGGTTAAACATTTCAAGTACTTAATATCGCATTTTAATTAGTGTTACTTTTTTTCACATGCCGGAATATTTAGAAGAAAGATAACTCCTCCTCACAGGCAATTAGTAATTAGACTACCATATTTAAGTAATTTACTGATCTGAATTCTCCTTGATTTAGTAAATACATTTTTGTTTTAAGTAAATCAATTAAATAAAATTCAAACAAGATGTGTTTGTGAAACACTTATGTCCCTGTATGCAACATAGCAAAGGTTAAACTTTTCTTATATGCAAATTTAAATTATTGGGATTTCTTGATATCTCCAAGGTCAAAAGGTCAAGGTTATTGGTATCTAATGAAAGGTCTTGCCACAAAAAATACATATGTGAAATATGGAAACACTTGCCTCAACCCTTCAGAAGTTATGGTCAAGGTTACCAATTTTGAAATGTAGGTCAAACTCCAAGGTCAAGGACAAAGTGGCAGATTTGGTGATACTCAAAGAAAGGTCTTGTCACAAGGAATACACGTGTGAAATATGAAAGTCATAGCTCCGCTAGGTTAAAGTTTCTGCGGATAAAAAGACAAACAGAGACACAGCTAGACAAGCAGACGGACACGACAAAAACTATATACCCCCGAAAATTCGTTTACGGGGGCATTAGAATAATAATTATATAGTAAATAGTGGTAAAATGTAAGTAAATACCAAGTAATGTTATTACTTATATACACAAATTTAAGTAAATATAAATTACTAAGTAAAACGTTTAAGTATGTAAGTAAAACAATTCTTTAAAATACAAAAATCAAGTAAAACATTTGAATCTAGTAATTGACATATATTTCAGTAATTGATTTTAAATTTTAAGTAAATGCTTAGTAATTATCTATCACTTATCTTTGTTATTTCAAGTAAAAAATGACTACTAATTAAATTTTTTTGAAGAGTGTAGTTGGTGGCCCTTATTTTGAGTACCGTTTCTGAATACTCTGAACTTTTGCTACAGTGTAATAGGAAACCCTTACAACCTCTTAGTAGCCCATAAACAAGACATGAACCTCTTTCAAACAGGTATCAAATTTGATGACGGTAATTTGTGTTTACTTCATCTTATTTTACGAGATCTTATCACAACAGCACCTGCAGTTCAATCTATTGTAAAAACGACGTTCAATGTCTCCCATGAAATCAGCACATGTAACTTAAGCACTGCTTAAACACTAAACGTAGATTGCTTCCAAATTGGAAGTGAATAAGAAGAAAAGCTTTAATTTCAATACCATTGTCATCAAATTGTTAAGGGTATTTTAAATGATTTTAAACATCCCTTTTGATGTCATTTTCTTTGAGTTTCCATGAAGCATACAAGTCAGATAGAATATTCTGTTATGTTTAGAATTTTGTTTATGATACATGTAATATAAAAGGTGAAAATAACGAATGGAGATCGATCTGTTAAAAAAGTCAATATAATGTGAAGAGGGCATAAAATACAGACTTCTGAAAATCCCAGAGGTGGGATCATATGCCTAGGAGAGTTAAGTATCCCCTGTTAGCCGCCTTGAGCCACATTTATTGATCATGTAGACGGAACATTCTGCAGTCAATTTCAGTTAAAAAACTAAAAAACAAAGGCCTTGCAATTAGAATGAAGCAATTCAGCAAAATTAGACATAATGATAGGTCAAAATTGATAACACAATCATTATATTGTCCGTAGAATTTACGAATTACCGACTTTAAACGAGAAATTGTTGAAATCCCTGTAACTTCAACTTATCAGTGAGTAGCATGCCTCTTTTTTTAAATAAGTCAAACTCAGAGCAAGCTCTTGAGTAACCAAGAAGTTGGAGACACAAACATAAACCGTAAACAGGTGAAAGTGGAATTAATACATAGATAAGGAAAGTTGACGATGGAAAAAGTGAAGTCATTGCGTTTGTAATACAATTTAGTTGTTCGTCGGCCTTAGTCGTCTGTTGTCAGTAAAACATCCAGATATGGAACAGATATGACAGACTCTGTCTTTTATAATTTCAAGTTCATCGAAATTTATCGAATTGACATATGAATGAAAATAACTTGTTAATTAATTGATAAAACATTGTCGGTATGTCTGAATATCGTTATAATCTATAGCTGCATGTAGGATAAATTAAATTGACACCAACTTGCTGTTTAAAATGGCAAAACAACTTCAAAGTATAAACAATAAAAGTCATTAACCTTTCACCTAGAAATAAATGTGATGTATTCACCGTGTGAAGAACAGATGGTCTTTCTATAATAATCTTTGTTTTGTTTTTCTATTTCTCGCCAATACGTTCAAAAGCAACCATCATTATTGATAAATAGAAACTATACTGTAATTCATTTTTAGCATCAAAACCTAGAATGTGGAATTCGTTGGGTATGCTCAGCGCCTTAAGGTCGTACAAGGTCAGAAGTAAAAATGGACAAAAACGTCAAACACTTGTCTGACAAAAACAACTTAAATGCATAAATGATAAAAGGTACCATGGCCTGTTGTCGCTCCAGAGCAGAAATGAAAGCCAACGTCTCATTTAAAGTTGTTTTTATCGGGATATGAAGGTGTAAAGCCAGTGGTAGCCTCGCTGGACCACCTCTCAACGTGTTCGAAGTGAATTTCATTTTGATTAATGAGAAACCACTAAACTGCTTCTGGTATCAATAATCAACAAGGAACCGCCATGTTGTGACAAGAACTTGATAACGAGAGCTCTGGTTTTGTAACTGAATACTGATCCATGCATTACAATGAATACTGACAGACGAAGACGTGGAAGAATGGCCGAGTTTGTCTTATTGATACCGGCAGATTATCTTAAGATGCTGCTTATTTCTACATACTTGTTCGAAAGCTGACAGGTTTTGTTGGAAATGTTTTGTTTTACAAATGAGAATTTGATAATTTCACATTTTTTCAATAGCTTTGTCGAGAGACATAAATTTGAAAAAGTAAATAAATTTTATTGACGTTTTTAAGCTAAGATAAAGATCATGAAATCATGAATATTTAGACATGCAAATCATTTATAGATTTATTTTTATTTTTTTTTAATCTAAGCAAGGGAACTATTTGACTTTTCATCAGCAACAATCTATGTTATTTGGAAATTTCATCTAAGAAATTTCTTTAATCGCATAAAGAATGTCGAATGACATATCTCATCCATCTCTTGGGATGACGAGAGAATTAAGAGTTTAAGGTTTTAGAAGATATTTCAAGTTTCTATTTCTAACCCACTTCGCCCGTTTTGTTTAATATTTATGATTGAAAAAACTTAGAAATTCTTCAAAGTCTGTACCTAGAAGCGTACTAAGATATGGCAATCTTGGCAAAACTTAGGCGGCCGGTGATTGCAAATGAGTTTATCATAAACTTCTGCAGTTTTTGCTTCTGACATGCATGGCCTGATACATAGCGGGGATTCAAAATGTATTGAACTTTTTAGTTTCAATTTCAAGTTGATAGGCGGTCGATTATCTTTTCTTGTCTGCGATAATATCAGGGTAAGTGAACATTTGTCAAAACAAAAGAGTTACAAAAGGTAAACTGAAGACATCTCAGGTGATAAAAAAATTGTCGCACATTTACAATGAACCACAAATCGCCACTTTCTGACCATGCAGAATTTGTTTTCAAGCATTCCGAATAATTTATAACATAATTATAATTTTAATACGAAATCTAATCTTACATAATTTAACCGATTGGCAAGGACGTCAACTTTAATATGTAATTAATTTAAACCCTAACTGGATCACTTTTAGCAATATATCTATATAAATTCAAAAACCATAGGCTGACTCATATGAAATATGTTTAACATAAGTTTGACTTAGCTAGGACCTACCTAAGTTCGCTAAAATATGTTACGGGTTAAGACATACTTAAGTAGTACTTAGACAGGTCCTAAGCTTATGCCTAAACCGTACTTACGACCCTACTTAAATCAAAATCTTAGCAAGCTTTATGTTACGAGCCCCAGTATTCAAGCTCAAAAGTTCGTTAAACAAATAAAAATCATGGGGAGAGCAAACACGGACCTCTTATACATTAGATGCGGGATCAGGTGCCATGGAGTAGTGAGCATCCCCTGCCGACCGATCACATCCGCCGTTTGCTCCATGTCATGATTGAGAAATAATCCGTCGAACAATTTATATGCTAGTAAAACTTAAGAAATAATGCTTTTATACGAAACTGTTTGTATTCTTGTTTCATCTACTTGTTTATCTTGAAAGTTAAACATTTATTTTGCAATAACATGGACAAGCAATAAGAATGCAAAAGAGTCGGTAAAATATTTAAAACAATTTAAAAACAGTATTATTAGAACCCAAGTTTTGTCTACAGGTAAATACCATGCTGTTTCTTTTCGACTTTTCCTTGCAGAACAATGAAATTATGGAAACAAAGATCGTAACATGTAAATTTCTTTTGAATATCAGCTTTGCGTCATAAACCAGACAAAATAAGACCATTATTCTATAACAAAGATTCTGATATCATAGAAAGTTCTGATATTCTATTAACAACAATTTTTCGTTGCTTTGGCAAAGAATGAAGACGTTTTTCAAATCGCAGATCCCATAGCTCCTTCTAATAGTAAAAACCATGACTGAAGAATTAACTCCGAGATAAACCTCAGTAATACTGCTTATTACGCGTGATTGGTTCATGCTCAAAACAATTGAAATAAAGTTTACATACTGGCAACATATGTCTTATTAAATACGGGAAATGGAGAGTCTGGACGGAATCTTCTCCAAATCTTAAATTGTTCTGTGGTAGATCCCAATTACATAAATACAAAGACTGCATGTTTTTTTGAATTGGGATTAAATGCACTGTAGATCGCCTGTAATGAAATTCGACAATGTGGGTTTTCATTTTGAAAAATACAAGATTCATACATAGACCATGTAAAGTCTTTTAATTTAAACTTCTAGTATACTAATAAAATTCTTTGAAAAACAAGTTTTGTCCATATTATTTTTGTACTTCTATTTACTAGTACTCCTATTTCATTTTCAGTATAGTTTACTGATCCTGAAATGAGTTACTAGTGGTTTGACAATTAACTTTGATAAGCCTTCATCTAGTCTAAAAATAGGATAGCACATTTAGATTCATTGAGTTTTGATTTGAAGTTATTTTTCTAACTGGCCGAATTTTATGTGGATTAGTAATTTAGAAACTCATAAATTGTTAAATGAAATATTAATGTTTTACACTGACAAATGAAACAGACAAACTAACGCAGCATATATCAAATGAATGCACATTGTATTCCAAAGAATGTCTGTATAACATTAGAGAGAGTCAGAGCAGAGCGATCCAGAACGGCAGAAGATAACATAGCTATTTTTTGTCCAAAGGTGTAATAATTTAACAATGAAGCACAACGTAATTACGGGGTAGGACGTTTAAGTACACTATATCTATCTTTGTTTTTATACACTTCTCCGTATTTATGATCACAGAAGCAATGGATTATTACATCAGAAGCAAGTGCAAAAACACTCCCCCTTAAAATCTCATCAACAGGTGCGCGTGGCGTAGAATCCCGCGATAAAACGAAAATGGAAGAACCGTGACGCGTGCGCTTTTGATATTTGTTCATTGAAGAAATGATGTTCCGAAATTTTGTGAATGAAGTCGAATAAGCCTGCGATAGTCTTAATGTGAACTCTGTCTAGACTTTCACAAAAGTTAAAGTTATGTGTTCTTTGCTTAATTTGCAAAGAATTTCTGCTAAATTTTGGAGCAGTAGAATTGATGAATATATTGGTTAAAGTTTTAGAATAAACGCAATTTAAACAACCAGCAACCAATTTTGTTCACTTGTATGAATTATATTTCTTTTAAATTCTAGAAGTAAAAAAGTATAAAACAAAACAACCTATATAATATTCTTTATTCATTGAATTTCAAAAATTACTTTCAGTTACTTATTAAAAAAATATATCAATGTCAAGAAATTTATAAAACAAATGAAATATGATTTAAATGAAAGACATTAGAAACAAAAAGGACGCATGTGAAAAACAGGAGTTCACCGGCAAAAGTATCTGTATTTGATATTTATTCGATGCAAACGAATGTTTGTGTAATAAGCCATGTTTTACAAATTCTACAATTCATACACAATGTGTTGTAAATTTGACAAATTAATGTCGGAATGTGCTTGAAAGCATACCGTTAATTCCTGTACATTTGAGTTCCAACCCTCTCGTAATAAAGAAGATATGTGTTTCAGTCGGAGGGGCGGAACTGGAATCTAGGGAAGGTCTTTATATTGTTTCATTTAATATTCTCTAACATTTAGAATTTTTCTATATAATTTGCAAGGAACGTTCTTTAACTAATCTCAAAGAAGTTTTGACATCCTTTGCAATATTTAAAGTCTTGTAATTAAGTATTTATCCAGAAATATACATTCTAGATAGAAAATAGAAGAATGCTCAACAAACAAGTTTCATTAATCCTTTGCACTTTATCTTTGTCTTCACATGAATAAGAATTTATTCAAAAACATGTACGTGAAAATAAGAAACTCTTGCTCTAGCAATCAGCTGAAATTTAGACGTATTATCAATTCACTCAGTTTCATATTTTGGACATTTTACCAGAAAAAGACGGTAACCTAACACCAAAACATTATCATACATATGTTAGTTTCAACTTACTATCGTCAACACTTTCCTTATTTTAATAGCATATTATACACATTTCGCCTGCATATGGACTTTATATCCCATAGATGATTCACTACTTTAAGAGCATGATCTTGTTGAAGAATAATTTCTAAATTTATTACTTTTAGAGCATGATCTTGATAAAGAATAATTTCTAAATCTAGGAGAGACCTTTTAAAACAAGTTGATGAAACAAGGATATCAAGAGTCTCGTTTAAAGTAAAAATTTTGGAAGTTTTATGGTAAATACATTGACGTTGTCAGAAATACAATTCCTTATTGAGTTGAATGCTGACCAACATCTTTCATTACAATTCTTAGGTCATTATTTTAAAACTGAATTGTTTACAGATTTACCAATCATGACAAGAAGCACATGGCGATAGAGGATGTTTACTTGTAAATGGCACATGATCCCACCTGTAATGTAATTAGAGGCCCTATAGTTTGCGGTGCTCTCAGTTTTTTTTTTGCTTCAAAGGATTTTTGAGTTGAACTATTAATTGTTATCTCCTTATGGAGATAACGAACAGTATCAAGATCAAAAGTCCATAAAACAATACGAACATAATAAGAGCAGAGCAAACACGGACCTCCAAAACATCGGAGGTGGGATCAGGTACCATGGAGGAATGTGCATCCCCTGCCGACTGGTCACTCCCGCCGTGTATTCCTTGTCATGATCGGGAATTGGAAAAGTCCGATCCGTCGTCAATTCAGTGTATAAATAATGGACTAACAATTAGTTTGAAAAAGTCAGTCAGCATTTGACTAAATGATAAATTGTTTTTGCTGACAAGGTCATTGTATCTACTATAGAACTTACGAAATGATGACTTTAAACGAGACTGTTGAAATTCGTGTCCATCAACTTTTTTGTCAATAATTTACCTCGTTTTAGAAATTGTTCATACGTAGAGCATGCTCTTGCCTATCGAATCAATACTCCGCATGCAGGTGATGAAGATGTATTGTTGTATAAGTAAGGGAAGTTGACGATTGTAAAGTTAAAGTAATCAGTATAGTGTAGTTCGTCAGCTTTGATAATGACGTCATTGCTAAAACTGAAGAACAATGCTCTAACACACAACTGATTTTGTTTACTTAGATGCCTTGTAAATTTTCATCCAGTTGAAGTCATAATGATTCATTTACTTTATTATTTTCAAAGTATATTTTATTAGGTTTATTAGTTGTATTAATACAGTCTAAAAAGTTTTATTATTATTAAATAGTAAAGAAATTAAAGTCGACCTGTTTTTTCTTCAGAGAGCACTACTGAACTTATTTTTTATTTTAGATAAATTGAAAAAAATAATTAAATTCATAAAATCTAATGATAAATTTTCTTTTGCAGGTCAAAAAGGCGAAAGGGTAACTATTGTTTTTGATTGGTTTTTAATTCGATAAAAATGAATATTAATAAAGAAAATTGGAAAAATATATTTCTTTAAACCAAATGTACATGTCATAATGTGTTTCAGGGGGACAGTGGGTTTCCGGTATAGTTAAAAATCAACATTATCTTTTCTTCTTTCTTATTTAAAATGATCATAAAAAAGTAACAATTTTAACTTATATTACTGGAGGGAGTTGGCTTTATTATCTCACCCCTTTACTTTTCTGTAAAAAGGATATATAACTGCTTTATATAATAATGGTTTTCATATTAAAGGATGCTGAATAACATTCTTTATATATGTGTTAAGGTAGATTTTAGGGAATAATAATTGTTTAAGCCAATCTTTAAGATATACCTGCTTTCACTTATCACGTAGGTGGGTTAAAACTAATTCATCATAATTAAGATTTAGTATTTCGCCTCATTATAACCAACAAGACTAGATAATTACTGTAGTTCAAGGTTGTCTAGGTAATTCCCTCAGTGCAAATTACTCATATTTCTCCTAAAACTAGACGGCAACTCCCATCAAGCAAATTTTACATTTTTTTAAGTTAACAGTTTTCCCTTTTTCAAGCGTATGCCTCCCATGTCGAAAAGAGGGCTTTAAGATTCATTTCACGTCAGCCCTCCAAGGGGGTATGCTCTTTCTTCCTCGGGTAGCACACGTGTTAACGTCTCTTTTGTGGATCTGTGGTTTCTCAACGCATTATTGCAGGCAGCTGCCGAGGCAGTGAACATGGCGTAAATGCACTTCAGATTGGCCTACTACAATTGTGTCTGTTTGATGAAGAATAACGATGGATAGATGAAGATGCATAGAGTTTGACAAACGTCTTTATTCTGTTTCAAATGCATGGAACATAAAACAGATGACCATTTAAAAGAAAGAGATCGCGGAAAGTAGTTCCGCAATTTGTTTAACGAATGATAATTTAGTAAAGTGCACCTACATGTACTTATGTTAATCTGCAGGGATAGAGCTACAAATAAGTCATAAGCAGTATCTCAGGAGGGGTTAAATGAAGTTAAATTGATTTAACTGCAACTGAATCGTGAAAATTAACTAGATGTTGATACAAATATAATGATTTTGAAACGTAGGAATTAGAATACATAGAGATTTTGCATCGTGTTTAGTCTGTAGTTTTATTTAATAATGATTAAACTTAAGTAAATTCATTTTTGAATTAGTTTTTAGATATTTGGTTGAATTAATTATTAGTTGTTTTTGAAACACTAGTCATAGTATAAGTTGTTTATATAAGTTGTTAATAATTTGAATTAGTGAATGAGTAGGCAGTTATTTGGATGTATTTTTCAGGGAACTAAAGGTGATATCGGCTACCCAGGGTTTCCGGTCCGTTTGACTTTTACATCAAAATTATTTATTTTAAAGCACAACGTAATTAAATTGTTATTCGACACAAATAAAACCTGCATGATTTGAAAAAAAAAATGTCACAAATGCAGAATGATAATAAATGATTGCATATTAATTTCGAATCACCATATTATACTCGATTTTGTGAATTAACTGAGTTACTTAAAATATTTTATGTTCTATATTTTTTTTCAAATTCAAATGTTCTGTTTCTTTCTGTTGATTGTAAGAGATGAGCATATAAAAATACCCGTTGTCAATACATGTACTTATCTAATTTTTAACTCATACTTATTTAATACTTATCTAACTCACAATAAATGCTTCTCACCAGTTCAGTTAAAATTCCTTAACACACAGAAGCATGATTTTCTATTCTTTTATTTGGTAAATGCATTTATCTATATACTATCTTTTAGCCCAAGTTATAAGCTCCTTTTAACATTGATTGCATTACTATATAGTCCTAATTAAATTCTAAGTAAATGAATAACCTTATGTTCTAGAGGGTTGCAAGAGATTATGCAATAGTTTTTATGCAAGAGTATAAAAGTATTTATATTTTAATTAGTAATCTTCAAAGGTTATGCTATTTGAATTCAGTTTTTTAATTTCTAGAAAATTTATGTAATTGGATAAAATAAAAACAGAAATTCATGTTTGCATGTTCCACTAACATAAGATAAAATTCACAACTTCTGAAACATCATTGATTCCTTATTTGTTTCAGGGTCCCATGGGGCAAACAGGACCAAAGGTAGATAACTCTGTACTGATTAGTTTCTGATTTTGCGTTATATTGTGTGTATTTAAATAAATTATTATCTACAGTGTATCTATAATTTTATTCGAACACATCACTATTGTTTACAGATCATTAATAATTGTTAATTTTGACCATAGGGCAATACTGGTGAACCGGGTCCTATAGGACCAAAGGTATGACAAAGATTCTTATATTTAAATCTTTGAAATAGCTACATTTTAATTTAAATCTTACTTGACATTACGAAAAAAAATTATTGTGTTTCAGGGAGATAAAGGAGACAAGGGAAATGAGGGTTTACCTGGGTATGACGGGGCACCAGGACCGAAGGTGAAAACAAACCTCTAATTCAGTCTAAAGTCATTGTTTATAGCAATTTGATCGATTTCAAGACAAATCAGAATAAGCTGTTTATGTAGATGAATATGATATTTCGATTATTTGTTAATGTGTTTTTTTTTTATATAAAGGATAATTCGTAGCATTGATGCTTTATCACAGAATCTTTAATCTTCCTTTGATTTACACTGTATCTTGTAACCTGAAGGATTCTATAATTGATATAATACTTCTGTTCCCGGCAGGGATTTATAACTAATGACAAAAAGCTTTTGATGCATTTAAAACACAACATCGTTCTACTTTATATTAAATTTATTGCAACGTAATTTTGTTCTACAGGGGGTTAAAAGGTCAATACGATTCCAAGACGAAACGTTCCGAAATATAGTAGACCTTAAGGTACCAAATATCACGAGACAAAAAATGCAATAGATATAAAGAACTCTGAAATTCTGCAAAATTAGAGTTGAAATGTCAAATGTCAATAAAATCTGATTTTTTCACGTATCCGTTTTTGTTAGGGGGCGTCTTATGAAGTTATTACAATCAAGGTCGGTACCTTCTATGTTAATTTGCGCATGCTCAAGAATTTTCCTTTTTGGTCAAACATGTCTTCTTGCATGAAGAAACTTTGTTACAAACGTGTGATTGTGTTACAGCGTTGTGTATTACATTTAATTTTAAATTATACTCAGTAATTTGCGCTTGCCCAGGAATTTTTCTTTTGGTCAAACATGTCTTCTTGCATGAAGAAATCTTGCCACAAGCATGTAATTAAATTACATCGTTTTGTACATTTCCAAGTTAAGTTTAATTTTAGTAAAGTTCAATTTTTTTCAATTTCAAGTTTTTCCAAGGTCAATTCATCTTTAATTTATAAAAATAGTAATCTCAGAATTGAATTTCAACTAAAGTGTTTAAATACTACTAAATGACATAATCCAAAACAACGAAATGATGGGAGAAAAAAAATCTGTACGTATTTGCACAATCAATCTTTAAGAACATATGCCTGTAGAAGTAATATAGACACCAAGTCATAAGAAGAAAGTATTTGGTCTCCGTGAGAACTTGATATCATTTGGAGCGAAAACTTAAACATCAAGGAAAAACAAAACATAGTCATAATAACAAAGTTTGTTTATCCAACAAACAACTGTTGTTTGAGAAACAACTGTAAAATAATCATGTTCTGGTGATGTATGATGAATATCTAAAACCGCAAAGTTACGTAAACTTAACATACAAGATCTTCACGCTCACATACTTTTACAGTCTCGACGTTGTTATACTTAGAATACCTGATTCAGACTTTCTATTCTTTGAAAAAATGAAAAAAAGGTAGAAAAAAGGAGGAAAGCACTAAACATATAAATCAAAACATGTAGCTGAAGATTTAGATATCCCCACTCCTGTAATAAAATAAACTACTAAAAATTAAAATAAAAGACAGACAGAGAAGGGAAACGAACCCCCTTTAATAAACACCAACAATCTTCGGAAATTGAAAAGTGGTGGTAGGGGTCGGGAGGGGGACAAAAAATAACAAGAAAAAGAAAACGTATGCATGGTATGCATGGATCGGTATTGCATGCATTTATAAGTAAAACAGTGCATTATGTTGATTGTTTAGTGGAATGACTAGGTATTAAATAATATTGTTGCATGAATGCATGACTGAAGCATGATCCTCCTTGAAGGGTGACCGCGGACCGAGGGGTGTACCCAGTTCCGCCCCAGTGGACGCAGAACATCAGCTCGAAATTCTCAAGGTAGTGTTGGAAAGCTTTCAGTTGTGGCAATTCTTAACATGATCAAATGTATTACCCATATATGTACATGTATGAACATGTATGTACTGTGTAATATCCTAAATAATTCAACTATCTAATTGTTTGGTTGGAATATGTTTTACAATGATAGTACATGTATATTAAGAAATAGGCTCTTTAGCCAGGAACAATAACTCGAGCTTAACATTATTATTCTTAGATCCTATGATGTAAAGCAACCTTGTCTATAGTGCATGTACACACACCATCAATGATAAAGATATCTCTTCGCATTCTTGTAGGAAATATTTGTTTTTTTCTTTAACATCGTCATTTCTTTGTTGTCATTGGAAAAATATTGCAGAAGAAAATGTAATATAATTTCAAAGTTTTATTTGCTTATATTCTGGACATAAACTCTGCAACTTAATTTTCTCAATCTTTTGATTTCAAAGCCGAACTTCAAAAGTTACTAAAGGAAAATTGCTGGCCTATAGAAGCCAATTTACCAAGAATCATATATCTTTATATAAAATTGTTTTTGATATCACTTAAGATCTGTACATGTATACAGAAGTAAAAAGAAAGGACAATGCATTGAGCACATTGCATTACCTTGTAACCGTTTATAATATTTAACACTTGATAAATAGATGCATGTTTATATGTACATTATGTTCTGTATTCATGTGCATGTGCTTGTGTGGTTTAAGTTAAGATAAAAAAAAATGTTATCCTTGTTTTTATATTGAGAATCAATTCTCATTTTTAGTAGTCTTTATCAGAGCCATTTTATTATTTTTCCTTAATCATTATTAAAAAATAGATAAAAGTCAAAAACATGCCAAACTCTTTAGAGACGGAATACAGCAAATAATTTTAATCTCTCAGAGTCTTGGCTAATGAATATTTATGAACTATATTAAGGGGGAACCAGGGGAGAAAGGCTCCAAGGGGCTGCAGGGCGATCCAGGTGCACCAGGTCCCAAGGGGGATACAGGGTTACCCGGATTTGATGGCCTACCTGGACCAGCCGGACCACAGGTATGTTATTTATATTTGCAGAAAACCATAATTTTTTCCAAGTCAGATTGTGCATCACTAACATTATCAAGATTGAAGTGATTTTAGAAGAACATGAAGATTTTTCCTTTTTATTTCTGTGTAAAACTAGCTGTTTGCCTTTTATTGCATGGTCATGATCCTGCACCAGGCATATTATTTTCTGATTTGTTCCCTTTCTCATTTGTTCAGTAAGAATCTATTAAACCTGTTCTAAAAATTTCAATTCTTTTTCAACTATAAAGACTGTATAGAAATTTGTTGAAGTCCATGCTTTTTTGCATGTTTATTAGGTAATGAACAAATATTGTTCACCTTATTTCCATTTTCCTTAAGCAGGTCAGAATATTAACTTTTACCCATTTCCCTTATTAATCTTTATTGGGGTATCTTTATTACAGGGACCCCCTGGGCCTAAAGGCGATAGAGTAAGTAGATTCATGAGTGTATGACTTGAAATCTAGGCCAGTTCTCTGGATTGTGAAATAGAACCACTGAAGTAGACTTTTTTTTCCTTCGTAGGGTGTTCCTGGCAATCCGGGAGTACCGGTAAGAATTACTGGCAATATTTTGCCTTATAATTTGTAAAATATCTTTAAGAAAGGAAATTTTCTAAGTAAATATGTCTTGAATTTTAAAATTTGAATTTTTTATAACGTTTTCTGCAAGGATTTGAAATTATCCTTTGAAAGGGGGATATCCTTAAATTACTAAAAAAAAAGTCCAAAACCTTTAAATTATAAATAAATACATGCATAAAAAAGAAATTTATTAAAAATTGATTAAGGTTCAACATGGGTCATGATAAAAAAGGGCAAAAATCTAAGGCCTATCTAACTTTCTTATATTTGATTGAAGTGTTAATGTGCGAAGTTCAATTCATATTTTTTCTCCATTCAACATATCCTCCAAGTAGGAATATCTTACCTATTTATATTTTCTTTCCAACCAATGTATCCTTATGATAGGGTATAAAGGGATCGAATGGGGTTCAAGGTCTCCCTGGTAGAGGCGACCCAGGACCTCCAGGTCCTAAAGGTCAGCAAGTAAGTCTCGGAGCATGCGCAATTGCATGACGTCATAAATGTTGATTTGCTTGGCGTCAAGACAGGGTGATTCGATAGGTTTCAATAGAAAGAATGCATTGGTATAGTTAATCTTAAATTATTCGATTCGATCATAAGCATGGAGATGGGACACATTATATGCATGTCTGATAGTTTGTTGGCCAAACTAAGGCGTAAATGTTAGAACTGAAATTTATTTCAGGTAGCTGGTCTCATGTTATCTGTACCAAATTCAAGGGGTTATCCCGCAGGGTATATAAAGGGCGAGAAAGGGGATTTAGGACCACGGGTGAGCTTAATCATCCTGCGATGGTCTCAATAGGTTACTAATCAGCTTTTACTGGAGAGGTAGCGCTGCAGAAACTGTACCTTGTGTGTATGCAGCAATATTTGAAAAAATCAAGGTGACTGCAGCAAATACAAAATAATCAATAAATAACGCTGCTTAACTTTCAAAATTGTCTGCCTTAAGCGCCATTCGAGAACATGTCGCATGGAGGTGTTGTCAAGCGCTGTTAAATCGGGAGATCCATCCTCTCCTGACTCGGATGAAGGCGAAGATCAATTACGTCAGAGACGATCACGAAATCGAGGCTGTGCCAACAGACGGCGCTCAAGAAGGAGGCAATTAGTGGAGGTATTCGGTGGCTATCCTTGGTGGCGGGAAAATTGAAAGTTGCTTTTTCTGCATGTTCATGTATTTGCTGCAGTCCACTAACATATTGCATCAACTAACATCTTTTCAGCTTGCAGAAGGTTTGTATTTGCAGTCATGTAATTCCAATTTTAACAATCTAAAATTTTTGAAATTGTCCATTTATCTCATACTATATACATGTAGATTAATAGTACATATTGGCAAATAATAAATGAAACTCTAGATAGCATAACCATTTTGACAATGCGCTGTTGAAAGTTGCAAATCTATAAGAATTATTCAATTAAAAATGTCAAGCTCTATATAACAAAGAATTTGTTCCTCATGAAGGGTGAAATAGGACTTCCGGGATTACCAGGTGTCAGAGGACAAAAGGGTGACAGAGGGAGGCGCGGCAAAAAGGTAAAGACATATCCAAGTGGTGTGAATGTACAACCTGCTAATAAAACACGAATGAATAGTAAAAACAAAGTGTTCAGTTGTCTGCATGTTGTTTTATGTTCGGCATGTGTTATGTTTATAGATAGTTTTGTTTTTCTGTAGCTATCACTGAAGATGTCGCACAAGTTCAGTTTCATATTAAGTGAGTATTTCAATCAACTGAAGAACACAAGTGCTTTAATTATTTGAGATCTATCAATGTTTATGAAAAAATTCTGTTAAATCTCTCGGTTGAAAGAAAATAATTTTTGTACAAATATTACATTTGTACTTTCTTATAGTCTAAAGAAACTTTTGCTCTTTTTTTCATTTCTGGATGCAATTATTTTCTCGAGTTAACAAACAAAAAGCATGAAAATGAAATAACATAAAGCCTGGAGTTTTAAACAAGTTTTCCTCTATACATGTATAACACCCCATTTTTCATCGCTAAGGTTCGTTGCAATTATACGAAGTTCTGTTTTTTCAATAAAATATGTTCAGTTTCTTAAAATATGATAAGAGAACCCGAAATAATAAATATTTATAAATGAAATATATGGAGATAACGAATTCTAGCTCAAAAGTCCATTAAACAAGACAAGATTGGAGCAGAGCAAACACAGACATCCAAAACAGGTCGGATAAGGTGCCATGAAGGAATGAGCATCTCCTGCCGACCGCTAACACCTGTCGTGTGCTTCTTGTCATGATCGAGAAATAACTGAAAAATCCGTCGACAATTCAGTGTGTATACATTGTATTATTGCCTGACAATAAGTATGGAAAACGTCAATCAGCATTTGACTCAATGATTAATTGTATTTGCTGATAAGGTCTTTGTACCATAAAACTTACGAAATTATGACTTTAAACGAGGCTGCTGATATTCTTGTTCCAGCTACTTGTTTTTCAACAATTTACTTCTTTTAGAAATTGTTCATACAAGAGCATGCTCTTGCCTATCGAATCAACTGAGAGATATAAACGCCGTTTGCAGAAGATGAAGGTATATTGCAGCATAAGTATAAGATAAATTGACGATTAAAAAGTTAAAGTCATTACGTTTATACAAAAGCCCAGAAGGCTCATTCGAGATTCAAGTTTCGAAATACGAGATTCAGAATTCGAGATTCGAAATTCAAGTTTCGAAATTCAAGATCCAAACTAACCAATCAAAAGCGGGTTCAACTTTTGATTACTTCCCTTTGTTACGTTTTTACTATCAAGAAATCGTTGAATATATTTATAACAAATAGATCTTTTGCTATGATTAGGTGTTGGGTTGTCGTTAACCTTTAGACACTTGCCACGTATTCATAACTTTATTTATATGTCATCAACCCCGTAAACAAAGTAGACAATACAAAAATATATATATTCCTAATATATGTATTCTATTTAATATTTAAGAAGCCATAATATAAATTAAAGTATATCTTGCTGATCAAAAATCCACTGATTATTTAAATTTCTTTATTATATAAATAACACTCTTTCTTGCATTGTAATTTTATTAAATGACTTATTTGTTATTCATGTAATAAACGATTTCTTGATAGTAAAATCATAATAAAGGGGAACCCGCTTTTGATTGGTTAATCTGGATCTTGAATCTCGAAATTTGAATTTCGAATCTCGTATTTCGAACCTTGAATTTCGAATGAGCCTTTTGGGAGCTTTTGATTGGTTAATCTGGATCTTGAATCTCGAAACTTGAATTTCGAATCTCGAATCTCGTATTTCGAACCTTGAATCTCGAATGAGCCTTCTGGGCTTTCGTACGTTTATCATATAGTTTAGTTATAAGATTACCATTAACTTCTTTTTCAAGTAATTCTGTAGATCTGTTTGCATGAACAAGTTGTGCATGTACAAAATATGTTGAATGTAAATAGTGTTTTAAAAAGGCAACCAAAACAATAGCAACTAAAACAATATGATTCATTTTTTTTCTTATGATTTTATATTGGGTACATACCGACTTTCAATAGAAATGTGAGAAAAAATATTGCTTCTAAATCCATGTCTAGCAAGCATAATATTGTTTTGGATGGATGTTACATTATTAAGAGTGGCTTCAAGCCAACGTGATTCTTTATCACTTCACTGCAAAATTTGAAAATATCTTTGTATGTGATTTCCAATTGAATATTTTTTGTTGTTGAAAAGTTGAATTATTTTAAATGCTACATATCGTTTAATCTACATCATATTTTTCCTCGATAAGGGTAAGCGAGGAAAACGAGGCATTGGGAGACCAGGGCCACGGGGACTTCTGGGTAAAAGAGGACTTCCGGGAGAAAAAGGTGCCAAAGGTGATGAAGGGGCACCAGGGGAACAGGTAAGCTGAGTTTTTTGTTACGTAATAAAAAGAATTTTTAATGGTTATGACAAAAAATATGAACTTCATGCTTTCAAAGAAAGAGGTTACATTTTAAAGTGAACGGTTATATGTCGGCAATTTAGAGATTAAAAATGCATATAGGCTAAATGGAGGAATAATGTACCCATACGTTCATAAGAAAATTGACAATAAAATTGATGTTTCAATAATCTGAAGAAGTGGATGCACTTTCCAAATACTGTCCTTTTTCCACAAGACACTAAGTCAAAATTTCATTTTCATTAGCGGGTAAAAAATAACGCAGATTTTTTAGATTGCCATTGCATGTATTATTGCAATTTAAAATTAAAACAAGGCAAAAAAATCTGTCTATAGTTCCCTTATAAGATATATATGTAAAGCTAAATGTAGATATGGATATTCAGTGAGAGAAGAACTGCACTTTATTGTTACAAATGAGTTTAAATTATTCTTTACAAAAATCGACTTACCTGACACTTTCACCTTTGTTCTACCTTGGCAACTGACATCTGTGCTTACTTTATTACGTCAGGGCGAGCGAGGATTGGGCATTCCTGGAAAAGATGGCAAACCGGGCATCAGAGGAGTTCCTGTAAGTCTGGCTACTGACCTTTTGAGGTCTAATTATAGAAATTGTAAAACTCAGATACAATTATTTTTTTATCATGGTCAGTCATAGCTTCTAGATGATTTGTCTGTGCATGTACCAACATATCTTCTTACAAAAAGAGGGAAAGACATCTTAATCAGTTTAGGAATTACATTTATAGTTTTGATATATATATAATTCTTTTCTTTGACTTTTCTGATGATTTTTGTCTCTCAGCTAAATTTAAGAAAATTATTTCAAAGTAATTGAAGTACAAACCTGTCTTATATTATAGGTATTTCTGGAATGAAATATGTTAATTGAGAACGGTATAATCAAGCTTAAATGTCTATTGAAATAATACACATTGGGAAGCGAGCAAACACGGACCTATAGATCTAGAAACATAAGATATTTGAATCAGATGTCATGGAGGAGTAAGCATCCCCTGACGACCGGTCTAACCCGCGTCTGCTTTTTGTCATGATCGAGCAAATCCGTAGACATATTGGCCAAAGAATTTGTATTTAAAACGAATTGCTAATAAATTTCGACTTAATGATAAATTATTGTATGTGCTTTCAAGGTCAATGTATCCACCATACATTTGCAAAATGTTGTCAAACGAGACTGCTGATATCTTTGTTTAGCGTCTTGTTTCTCAATAACTTAATTTTTTAAAGAAATTGTTCGTATATAGAACATGCTCTTGAGTAACGAATAAAATGAGAGAGACATATTCTCCATATGAAGGTGATAAAGGTAAATTGATACAAATATTAGGGAAGTTGACGAATAAGGAGAAATTGAATACAACATGTTTATCATACAGTTTTGTTGTTAGGATTCATTGAAGTCTTTTTCTAGTAAAATATCTAAATATGAAACAAGTATATCAGACTCTGCAGTATATTTTTTTTCAAGTTCACTGGGATATATCGAGTCGAGGAATGAATTAAAATATCATACAGTTTTGGTGTTAGGATTCATTGAAGTCTTTTTCTAGTAAAATATCTAAATATGAAACAGGTATATCAGACTCTGCAGTATATTTTATTTCAAGTTCACTGGGATATATCGAGTCGAGGAATGAATTAAATTATATATACATGTATAAATTGACTGCATCTGTTGGGCTAATCGTAGGTGCAAATATTAGTTTTCAAAATCTACTTATTTTCTACTTATACTTTTGTGTAATTGATTTAGATACTGGCCATATAAACACTTTATTTGAATAACTGATTATCATTTTGTAATGATAATGATAAAAGTTGATAAAATATAAATACATGTAATATGTTTGATGCTCCTTTGCCCTTAGTCTTATTTTTGTACTAGTTTGATTTTGTCTGCAAGTTTTTCTTTCAATGGGTTTTCAATATTGATAAACAACGCAACACTTTAGTTTCAATTAGTGCGTCTTTTGAAAATAGACCTATTCAATCAATACATGAAGACTGAAAAGAACACAATTCAAAGCATATTTGATTTAAACTATTGTAGAACTATGTTGTTATTGAAAGTTGAATTATCTACTTAAACTCTTTCGATGGTTTTCGCAATATCTTTGTTAAATTTATGTAAAACCTATGTGGAGAGTACGTAAAATCATATGTAGCATTATGTTTGAGTCCTTTAATTTAATTTTTTTTTTTTACAAGCTTTTCTTTTTAATTTAAGACGAAGATAAATATTATTTTACCAATTAGGAATATTATGAATGGAAATCAATAAATTCATACTTTCTTTTACTATTCATTATAACTAAATATGAACTAACATAACATATCTATGCTAAATTTCTAAACGTCATAAAAACACTTACAAACGTGGTGGGTTCTAGTTCATTTTTATGTTATATTAAGCCTTTCTCTTTCCTCTTACTGAAATATTAACAACACTGAAGGAGAAACTTGATGATTTCTGTACAACAACATATTTTAAGAAGTGCTATGACATTTCGATACTTGAGATCAGCTGTAGCAATCCGATTTTGCTCCGGCGATTATTTCAACATGCAGATATATTGATGATGTTATATAGAAAAACAATATTTCAATTTATTCACACATTGATTCGGTATACATTCAATAAAACTTAAAAATAAAAGACCCCACATAGTCAACTTTTCTTTCTCAATTTTTCTTTTTTATGTGTAACAGTATATAATAAAATCTGAATACTTAGTTTATGTCTCTGAGTTGATTCCATACGCAAGAGTAAGTTCTATGTACGAACAATTTCTATATCAAGGCAAGTTATTGACAAATAAGTTCCTCTCTAGGTGTCTGATACTACCTCTGGAATTTTATAATGCTTATGCCCCGTTAACAGATCTTATTGATTTTACGTTTTTATTTTGACGTGGACCACAGTCATCCTTACCTTGTTTAAAGACGACAGTTTGCAAATTCTCTGGCTTATACAATAATCTTGTTCAATAAATGAAATACAAAATACTCTCTGTCACTGGGTGTTGATGACCGACGCTTTTCATACAAATTAGGTTATTATTTCAACACTGAAATCTATTGACACAATCTTGGCAAGGGATGGGGGAATGCAGCGGACAGGTGTAACCGGTCGATAGGGGATGCTTACTATTCAATGGGACCTGATCCCTCCTCTATTTTATATATCATTGTAAGCTCTGCTAATAATGAGTATTGTTTTTCATAGACTTTATGAGCACTGTATTAAATATTTAAATTTCTCTGGATTTGGTCTGGCTATATTTATGATATTAATAAATATAATCTACGATACTTTTTCTCCATAAAGAATGAAGTTGTTATAAAACACTCTCCAATTTTAGGGGGAGAAAGGCGCCGTGGGAGATCAGGGTCCCGAGGGACCCCCGGGACGTGACGGACAGATAGGCCCCCCTGGACTTCCGGGTCCACCAGTAAGCACAGCCAAGAAGTGAAACAATGGTTAACTTTGTGAAAATTGAACCTTAATTAGAATCTTATCTTATACGTGATTTAAAAGTAATTTGAATTCAGAATATAATATGCTTGGCTAAAACATGTTTGTGTATTTTTGTGAAAAAGAGAAAGAAAAAAGGTTTGTGAATTTGAGTGGCATTTCTAAAATTATAATTATTATATGTGTGTGTATTATATTTTATAGGGAGATACAAGCATAATAAACAGCTCGGACATGAAAGGAGTTAGTCGAGTTGTAAGTTTTTGTTTTATTTGTGTTTAATCAACTTAATATCTCTTCAATTCACTTTTATAAATTCAAATATTTTCTTTTTTTCTAGATTCCCGGACCACCTGGCCCCCCTGGTCCAAAGGTTGTATTCTATATTTAATATTTATCACCTGACCATCCAAATCTTTATTTTTATAATTTTTCCACATTTAAATGAAATAAACTATTTGTGAAATATATGCATACATAGAGGTGTTAAATACTGTCCACCTTTCTACAGGGACCAGTAGGTTTACAAGGAAGACCTGGGATAAAGGTAAGCATTATTTACAATACATTGTAGCTATATGTATAATAGCATAAGAATAAAAAACATTTATCATTTCAAAAGCAATGTAAATCCCATGTATATATATTTGATGCAATTTTTTGAATGCATGTAAGATTTTTATCAATTATCTTAATTTTAGGGCGAAAAAGGTCCAGAGGGTCCAAAAGGAGAAATGGTTAGTAGAAATTTATAATCTTTTGTTTATTAATGAACTTTTTGAAAGCGATGCCAATCTTTCTTCGGTAGTCATAATCAAGTTTATTTTATGATATTTTTTCTTTTGGTCTGAAAGAACAAAAATTATAATTTTTATTTCTGAAAATCGAATGAAGCCATGAATTTATGTTTCTATGTTGTAATTTTTCAAAGTTTTGAAGCTTGTCTTTCATGTTTGATTTTCGTTCATCGTAGGGTGAGAAGGGCGAGGATGGACAGATGGGACCAATGGGGTTACCCGTAAGTTCTCTTTCTTTGAAGACACATGTTTTAAAGTAAATTGTAGATTCATGAATTGAAAAGTGTATATAAAAATCAAGCTAAGAAGGACCCCAGCTTCATTGTTGCTTTATGGCTTCAATGTTTAGAATGGCTAGAAAATTTGATGTTGTAGTTCCTTTGCTACAAACAAATGGATGTCAAATGATACATGTATTACGACTATGCAACACATGTACCTTTAATGAATGTTATTCAATAACTTCAATCCTCAACCATATGTTCTAGCTTAAGAAAACCTTGTAGTTGCAAGTATGCTAAGCAAGTATTTATTACAATTGTAGTCATTTTTTGAAATAAGCCTAATAAGATTTACCATAGAAATTATAACTTTAAGTACTTTTTTCCGAAAAAGTAGGTAACATTTAGGTGTGTAATCACTAATGGTCAAATTTTAAACGTAATTGATTAACATAGGGGCGTTTTGGGCCACAAGGGGAAAAAGGAGAGATTGGTGATAGAGGTCTACAAGGCCCGATGGTGAGTTCTCTGGGTTTGATGATACAGTCCACCCTCAATACATCAGCATTCAAAATACCTGTGTTAACAGGAAATGCGATGTTTCAAGGGTTGACTGTTTTGAAAACGCTTCGATGAAACCATGCATGGAATTCACGAATATATTTTAAGCACCATAAACACTAAGTAGTTACAGTACGTTTTCAAATATTTAAATTTCTTACTGAATAATTAGGTTTTAATTTCGAACTAATAGTCAGGAGATATTGATATTTAAATTAATTTCGGTAGAAAATACAAATATTATTTAACTTCATTTTTGTTTGTCTCAGGTAAATGGACCTAAATCCCTTCTGTAATTGATTGAAGCATTTTATGGTCACGTCTTTTTATTTTTGAAACCTTCAAAATTTGATAATAATCTCATATATCTATTAAATTCAGCTAAGATGACTTTTGACATATGTGAAAAGAAGAAAAACACTTGCTGTGACCTTCAACTCGATATTTAGATATATCGACGATGTATTGTCAATTTAACAGTTGTAATTTTCATTCTTATGTCGATACTATATATCCTGGTGAGCTTGAGATAAAAATACCACAGAGTCTGACACATTTGTTTCATATTTGGATATTTTACTTGAAAAAGACGATAATGGTAATCTAACAACCAAGCTCTATGATAAACGTGATGACTTTAACTTTTCTATCGTCAACTTCCCTTATTCATGCAGCAATAAACCTTCATCACCTGCGTAGTTACGGAGTTCATTAGCACTGGTTCTCTGCCCTTGATTCCAGTCGCTGCCGCTGGGAATTGGTTTTTCAGGTCGGCAGGGGATGCTCACTCCTCCATGGCACTTGATCCCACCTCTGATGTATTGGAGGTCCGTGTTTGCTCTGCTCCTATTTTTGTATTGTATTGTGGACTTTTGATCTTGAATATTGTTCGTGATCTTCATATGTTTCATGTTTTAAAAAACTGAAAACTAAATAGGAATATTGCAAGTATATTGAATACTGTGTGATGCATTATATTGAAAACTTTGTGATGCATAGTTAATGTGTGGTTAATACGCTCGCTAATCTGCATGATCTTTTTATTTTTCCAGGTTTTTTGTTGACATTCTCTAAAAGCATGGAACATTGATTTATTGGCCGAAGAAAGATTTTCTTATGTTTTGCAACTTTCAACACAATTATATCTTTTTTTACTTTATATTATAATTTGATATATATATGCTTCACTAATCCTAAAATAAGACTTTTGAGTTACTTTATTCAAGAAATGCATGGCAAACTTTAAATTTTAACTTATTTGTACTTGAAGAGGAATCTAACAATACGATTTTTAAAAAATAAAAATTCTAACTAAGAATTTTGACTAATAACAAGTATGAAGTAATTAAAATTGTCCATTTGATCCGTAAATCTTAACTGTGGGAAATATCTGCAAGATACATATAATTGATTTTTTTAAAAATATAAATAATTTTACAAAAAGCCTCACATTTTCTTCAGGGCCCACCAGGTCCCCCCGGGCCTCTGAACACAGTAGGTGAAGCTGCATGTACATGTCAGAAAGGAGAAAAGGTAAGAACGATAACTGCGTGAATGTGCTCGAAAGGTTTTCTTGTTAATGTATTTTGAATCCCGTATTTGTTGCATTGTACAAAATATCCCAGTGTGCATTCTATCATTTAGGGGGATAGGGGAAGAAGGGGCAAACGAGGACTAAAAGGAATACAGGTAATATTTCGACATTTTTTATTTCCTTTACATTATTTCAAAAAGACATAATCTACGTAGGAAAGAATATTAAATAATTGATTGTATAGGCTAAATTTAAAGTTGAATATAATTATGACCGTTTTTATATCAATATATCATAGGCTTATTTCGTCTTCATATTTTAAAGTTACAAATTCTTTTATGAAATATTGAAATTTAAACTGTCATGTTGGGAAAAATTTTAAGATAAATTTAAATAAGTAACTATTTTTGAAAATAAGATATTAAAAACTGGTAACGTACATGACTGTGATATTATTTTATGTTTGTTGTCATAATACCTGTCGATTTATTGTTGTTAATGTCTTTTTGTGTTGTGTCCCAAAAGTTGTATATTTGTCATATATATATGCTAATTGCTCCTGGTTTTGCGTGGTCAGGGAATGCCCGGTCTAGACGCCCCTTGTCCTGTGGGTGAGAACGGTCTCCCATTACCTGGTTGTGGTAGTCAGTATTATACAGAGGTAACAGGCATGCTTCACAAAACCGTGCATTATGTTACCCCATCTACAATCTAAGGCTATATTTTCTTTTTTTGAATCTTCTTTTAATAATGCATTTAAGTATTGCATGGCATCTATTTATTACGAGTTTTTGTCAATAATGTTAGATGTACGCATTTTAAATAGCTCTGTAGAAATGCGTGAAGTGTTTTCAGTGAACACTTAAAAAATGCTTTTTCGTAATGAACCACACAAAACCGTTCACAAATATTTATTGCTTTTTTCGAATTACCTATAGTTAGTATGTTATATCAGAGGGTGTGAAATGTACTTGGAATGTCATAAGTCACTCATTTTCCTAAAACAAGCAAAACAAGAGCAACTCTTACAAATACCAAGTGGGAAAATTGTCGGAAAGACGTCTTCGATCCCATCTTACAATCAGCTTCACTACATGATGATAAAGTAGACAGATGCCTCTAGTATGTACGGCATGCAAAACAGTCGCATGTTTACTAGTACTTATTTTAACCAACATTTCCCCTGTATTGGAGCAAGCATCTTCAATAACATAAGATTCTGAATGTGTTTGGATTTAATGGCTTCTATTGATATTATAATGTGTAAGGCACATATTGAGGTTTCTTTTTCGACCATAGGGAACACCAGGATATTCCTGTCCCGTGGGTCCAGATGGCATAGCACGTTGTGAAAACAATGGAAATAATAGGGGATAAATTACCAAAGGTTTGTTTATTTGTTATACGTTGCATTTAAATAAAATTTTGTTGAAGCCTTCATGCATTAAAAGAAATAACTCATCACTGTAAAAAAAAACTTTTTACACAAGATAAATGTTTTTAAAATCATAAATAAGAACGGGAGACAAAATTAGACAAAAATGAATGGACCTGAATAAAAATACGGTGTAGTGGCAGAAATGAACTTCGAAAATAAAAAAAAAATCTCTGTCACTTTGTTTTAAATGTTCTTTTGATGAACGATATAGAAGACACTAACGTTTCTTTTTCTAGATTTGTTTGAATTGTCTCTAAGCTTCGATGCGCGCTCATCTATTCCAAAGAAAACACTTTTTGAAGTCAGAATATAGCAATACCCGGATATTCACGATATATTTAAAAACCGTCGTAAAAATTCATTGTTCATCAACATAATTTTGTATTTGATGATCATGTAGTAGTATTTTTCATTTTCATATGATAATGAATACATTTTATTATCCATTTTGTTATTTGTTGTATATTGGATGCGTTATTGTCACATTCAAAATAATTGATGTACATATATTTTACCAAAGAAATTCAAATATGTAGATTTCATATTCAAAGAAATATATATACATACATTAGTTTTTAATATAAATATGATTGTTTTCCATATTTATGGTATATGGTTTTGTACAGATGTGTATTCAGAATTATGGAGATTCATATATTTAATGTATATTTGTGAATGATGGCACTCTCACAGATGTATCAATAACTATTTTGACATTTTTCCTATTGAGTTCCTAAATTGATAAAAGCAATGATTGTAACAGTGCCTGATAAAAATTGTTAAAATTCCGTTAGGAAATTAGTAGAGAAATAAATGAGTGTAAAATGATGTTATATCTTCGATTCTTTTTATAATAATATTCTTTCTGTAAAATGAATTGTACTTGATAAACAATTGTTCATGTTTACATAGAAAATATACCACTAACATGCCCGTGTTCTTTTTTTTTATTATATTAGAAGCAATCTTGGCAAAAAAACCTTTAGATAACCATAGTTTATTACAGTAACGTTTACGCTATACATGTATTCAGTATAATAGTATTTTAATTTACTATGATTTTTTTTGTAGATAAAAGACTTTTTTATCTTTTAAATTCCACAACCAGTTTGTAAAACTTTGAAAAATAATAAACAAGTTATTGTTCATTTTAATGAAAAAAAAATCACATGCAAAAATTGGAAAATGAAACTCAAGTAACTGAAATTTAAAAATAAATAAGAAATTTAGTTTAAAATAATGGTTGAACTTTTTGTAAGGTTTATAAAACGTTTTTTATTGGTCTCGTTCACAATTGTCACTTGTTTTGTCATAAGCTTTCATATTCTTGCTATGTTTCAGTTTCTTGTTAAACCAAGCACAAATCTATGAGACCTTAAATACAATTGAATAAATTTAGCAAAGATGCAATTTATATCGACTTTGGTTTAAAATGTTACCCTACTTCAAAAACTTGATTCCAAATGTATAAAAAGGATTTTTCTTATTTAGACTTTCTGTAAGTGTTAAGACTCTTAAATTACATTTCTTAAATTGAAATGGAAAAGAAAACGGCCAGAATTCAAATTCCTAAATTCTGTGAGCAATATCTAAGAAGGAAATAAAAACACCCTTACCTGAAAACAAGAAAGGTGAGATCAAGTACCCAGAAGAAGAAAGCATCCCCTGTCGTGCTATGCTCCCTTTGCATTCGGGTAAACGGAATAACAAGAAGTCGAAATTAATGAAAACAACGACCTGACGATTTGTATATAAGATAAAAAAAATAAAGATAGGTTTTAATTACAAAGAAGGTCAAAATGGCGACCCAAACTTTGCTAATATTGAAAGTCTTGTGATGTGAACCTATTTTCAGAAGCCTTCTTTGGTTTCGAAATCGTTTGCACTAAAGCAGCCGGGAGACACACGTCATATGCAGGAAGGAAATAAAATTTTGATTAAAAAATTATAAAAACCGACTTAGAATTAATTTGTTTATCATTTATTTAGCTACTTAATGGGTTTTTTTCTACATATTTGAAAAAAAAACATATAATAAGCTTTACATCTCTATGATGCTTGCGGTAAGTATCAAAAGGCCGAACCAACGTCAAGGTAAACTCAACGACTAGTCGTAAATCATTTCTAGGACCTTATTCCAGGCTTAATCTCAGATGATTGACAGAGGTTCACAGACAATGTAAAATTAGCGGAATATTTTTACTTAAATAAGGGAAGTTGATGATAGGAAAGTCATCATGTTCATTGTATTGTTGAACTAACAGTTGGTAATTAATGCCTTTATACAGCAAAATTTTCAAGAATGAAATAAATCTGGCACACTCAATAAAATCTTTCATTTCGAGTTTACAGGGGTATAGAAAGTCGACGCCTGAATTAAAATATACATGTATACATGTGTATTATTAACGTTTACATAGTCGTCTATATACATGTATCTTAATTTTAAATTGAATGTCTCTGAAAGGCTTCTTATTCTTTTCATGTACAATGTTAAAAAATTATTCTGTTTCAAAAGAGTTTAAAAGATATACGTAAAAATAAATAAGCACAATTGCTGAGCATGTCCATCGAAATGTTTTGAAATTTCGTAGATATAGTCAAAATAAACATCTCAAATCATCATCAACTTCAAGAAAGCTTTTGGTGGAAAACTAATCATAAACTAAAGAATTTCTCTTATATTTTGTTGTTGTCAAAACCCTGCTCTTTGTTAATGAATTTCTTCTCTCAAAATCAATTTTTTTGCTATTTTGTATACAAGCTATTATCTAAAGTGTCATAGCTAATGCTAAAACCATTTAGAAAAAAAACTATTATAAAATTACAAATTCAATACAATAAATTTAACTTGATGAATATTCTTTGCATTCAATGACAACGACAATGTTCTTTTCATCGCGACTTACATCACTGTTTAAAAACAAAAATGGTTTTTTTTCGGAAATCTTAATCCCTAGGAGAGGGATGAATCAAAGTCTAACATGCAAATGTATTACGGATGAAAAAGGCGAAGAAAACGAGGGGTGGTCGATCTAAAAAAAATTCTTTAAACAATACAAATCATTACAATGCCAATAGAATTTACGAAATGATGAGTTAAACGAATTTTGAAATCTTACTACATGTACTATTTTATCGCGTATGGTAATAATAATTCTAATATGCGGAGGAATTAGATCTTATCAGTATTGTTTTTAGCTCTTTGAGCCATGTATATGACAATCACTGTTTACAGAAGATATTTAAGCAAGTGTCAGAAAATTACATATATGGGTAACAAATAAAATTCATTAGGAAATGAAAAACATCAATATATTTTTATATAGAAAATGAAACATTATATTGATGTCTATATCATATGAACACTTCTCATGGAATAATATTCTGACACGAAAGTGACATATGGTGCACTTCGGCACGATAATTAAAGTATATATACACAGATATCTGTAGTTATTGCAACTTTTTGTCTCTTGATTCAACAAGACATTGCTCAGGTAGGTATAGTTTTTCACACAACAATGAAAATTAACAGATTATCAAATTTAACAGTATGACAACATATTGTACCCCGTTATTTAAAACCGCTTGTTCTTCTGATTGTAGTAACTAGTATATTTTATTCTACTTTATCTTGTAGCAAAGTCAAAGATGGCATATTTCCCCCAAGTTTGCATGTTGATTCTTATAGCATTAACCAAAGAGTTGATGGCATCAGGTAAATCAAGAACGTATTTTGTAGTTCTAATGATTTAGATTAACAGATTTTGTGATATTTTTTGAAACATAAACTTTTCAAATTAGATCATTTATTTGGCCTATGTGGTGGACAAAGGGGTTTCGTTAGCTGTTTGAGAGGAACCAAGATACAAATCATATCCGCCAACTACGGACGAACAGACAAACAGATGTGTCCGGGAGGTAAATCTGATACAAACACCTGTCGTTCAAAGACGTCAGAACTCAAGGTTAAATGGAAATGTAATGGGTACCAGACATGCCACCTTCATGCTGCTGATCAGTACTTTGGAGACCCATGCTCTAAATACACCAAGTATCTGGAGGTTAAATATCGATGTGTAAAGAGTCAAAATCTGCCAAATGGTATGAAAAAATGGCATGTTTATAGCCTTAAAAAAAAAGAATTATACGAAAATTTATAATCGAAAGAATACAAGAAAATTGATTAAAAAATGAATTCAGACGGAAAACACAAATGAAAATTGAAAAATCTATCATGTTTATTTTAACCTATACATAATCCATCTACTAGCAATACACAAATGTTTAAAATTAAGCATTTTAATATAAAAGGAAATGAATTTTGAGATAAAATACTGCAAGGTAATATTGATAAACTTGTAATATTGAATTTCCTCTATCAAACTAAAGTTGTCCTAATGTATATTTACATAAAATCTGACTTTCTAATTAAGATTTTTTTTAGTATGACTTACCTTTCTTTTTTCCCATAGACAAATCAATAATTGCTTTTAATGCGTACATGACGAAAGATTTACATCTACATAGAAACACTCCGTCCAATGTTGTTTATGATGGTGTATATTACAACTTCGGAAATGCTTACAACCCTCAAAATGGATTCTTCACAGCGCCATCTGGCGGACTCTATGTATTTACCTGGACAAGCCATGTTGCTGTCAAAAAGATTTTTGATGCTCGTATTCTTGTAAATGGAGTCCACAAAGGATACGGAAACTGTAACAACGAACCTGGTTCTGGTTTGGGAAATTGTGCAAATACAGTACCTTTGGTTCTGAAAGCTGGAGACAAAGTAAACATTCGTACGACTAATGCAAATAACTTGAGAGAACTTTGGTCTAGTTTTAAGGGTTGGAAAGTAAAATAAAAGATTTTCGAAAGTCTATTTGTTTTATATGATGTACGAGTAATAATGTTTCTCATGAAATCCATGAAAGAAAAAAAATTGAGAATTACTCTATTTAGGAGTACCTTATTATTTTATGCAATCCTGCTCAAGTATGAAAATTGTCCCAAAAGTCCGAGCTAAAGTTATTAACACGCCTGCTCTTTGTAATACAAGCAAAATAACATTGGGCTAGCTGGATGCTAAAGAATAAATTTTAAAAAAGAGATAATGTACGAAATTATAGGATTTGGATATCAATTGTCTGCAATTCCATTAAAAATAATCTAGAACTTGGGTGAGGATAGGTCAATTTCAAGTACCTTATTACGAGAAGTAGAGTCGGTACTGTTACATATATATACTCACCGTCAATAGAAACGCAACACCCTAATTTTAGGGGTGAAAATTATATACGGGATATAACTATGTACCAAAAAAGTTAGGACATCTCTTACTTTGCCAAATCAGTTATTTAACGGTTGAATGATTTTCATTCCATTACCGGAAGTTGATTTTTAGCTCCCTGAACAGAAATCAAAAAATAGCATTTTTAATAAAATTATTGACAATATTTTGGGT